>CAUYQG010197681.1:0-18472 GCA_963574415.1 Tarsius wallacei | reverse complement strand
GCACAATGTTCACTATCTGGGGAATGGGTCACCTGAGACCCAAGCCCCCACTACACAATATGTCCATGTAAAGACTATGCATATGCACCCCTGGAATCTAAATTTTTTTAAAATTAAGAACTATATAATCACAAAAGAGGAGTCCTATCCCCCAAATTGCCAAATTAATTCTGTGCTAAACACCTTATATATCATTACTAAACAATTCTGCAAGTTTTGTAGTATGTCTATTTTATATAACAGGTTAAAAATTTCAACTTGTGGAAATTACAACAAAAATTTATTGAACATTACTGTCCCAAATTCCATCACCCTGATTTCTTGCATGCAAACACATTCAGTTCAGGAGACCATGATCCCTGCTGAGGGATTGCCTTCCTAAAAAGAGATGAATAGAAATAGGTAAAAAAAAAAAAAAAAAAAAAAAAAAAGAGGGATTGCACAAGAACAGATAATGTGGCTCCAAGACAGATTTCAGATGAAAAACAAAGAAATCATTGTCTGTATCTGAGCGGGGAAGTACCATAAGAAGGGAAAAGACAGAGGAAGGAAGATGTGGCCATTAGGAGGAAGCAACTAGATAAACATCCTCATAAACTCTTCCCGCAAAGGCGATTTGGTCAAACATTAAAATATTTAAAAATGACTACGTGTTATAAATGTGTTATACACTGCTCTAAACCAAACAGGTACAGGGAAACAAACAGAAGAGCAAGTTTTCCTTACTTTTTTCTGCTTATTTATTCAAGCATATTTCTATTCTAGATGGCATTCCTTCCTGGTTTCTCAGAAGTTAGTCAAAAAGGCTAATCCAAGCTAAATTTCTCGAATATAACACAGCTGTGTTGATAATAAAAATGCCCTAAAGAATTGTAAGCAATAAGACAAGTCTATGGTTGCATTAAATTCATTTCAATATTCAACTCTTCTTTACATTTGTGTGTTTTTTTATAAATTTCAATGAACTTTCTTAGTTACTGTATAAATTCAGCCTCAAAATAAGTCTGTGGAGTAGTAAAGTATGTGGAAGGTAAAACTGATGCTTAAAGAGTTAAAGGGGAAAACTTTTAATACTCAGCATTGACCAAAGGTGAGTATGGTGAGTTATCACAGAAGAAAATACAAAAAGACTAAGAGTGAAGACTCTTCCCATTGGTCAGCTTGGTGAGCATTTGGTCTAATGTTGTAACAGCAAGGAGAGAATTAGTTTTTGTGTCATTGTATAATGCCTTAACTCATCAACCTGAGTCTGCCTCTCTCTACTAAATTATTTTATGAGTTACGGTGATTGTGAGGAACACCAGTATTCCCTAGTAATATTGCATTTATTTAACATTCAAAATGAGTAATTTTAAGTAAAAACTACTATATGTCTTAGATTATTAATAAATTATTTAAGAGAATGTCATAGTTAAAATAAATGTGTTCACTTATATTTCCTTTAGAAATTTTCAGGACAATGATTCCTGTGCAGGTTGAAAATATCAACTTGCTTTTAATACCCATTGAGTCTTTGAAAAAATAAAATATGTAAAGTTACTGTTAAATAATGTTAGTGTTAATGAAAACTATATTTTAAAAAATATTTGATTAGACCAAAATATATAAAGATACATAAAGACTTGATTGTACGTAAATGTGCTCTTTATTGGTGTTTAATTCTGCTTCATTTATTCCTCAGATTTTTCCCAACATAATGAAGCACAATAGTTTTGAACACATTTCGGGTATTATCATGTAATCAGATATGTTGCAAGATAACCTCTGGAATTTAGGTCAAGTTTGTTTCTAAGATGAACTCTTTACCAAGACTACTTTCCGACAATAATTACAATAATGATAAATAATTCTTTGTATTAGAAAAGAATAAAGTTTTATATTTATGAACTTAAATTCCACCTTCAGACACTAAATAAAGAAAAGGAAACTGAACACAAGGTAAGCAAATATATAAGTTAACAAAGATCAAGATGTAATAAATAAAAAATAGAAAACAGAAAATAATTGAAACCAAAAACTACATTTTTTAGAATCAGTAAAATGGATAAACCTCTAGACAAATTGATTAGGAAAAAAGAGGGAAGAAAAACACAAATCACCAATATCTGAAATAAGGAAGGTGACACCATTACAGATTCCAGATACATGAAAAGAAATAATTAAGTAATAGTATAAACAAAGTAATGCCAATAAATTTGATAACATAAGTGAAATGGACACATTCCTTGAAAAATATAAATTTTCAAAGTTTGTCCATTAAAAAAATGAGATAACTATGTCTATTGAAGAAAGTAAATCTATAGCTTGCAACATTTTAATAAAGGTAACTCTGGGCTCAAATGGTGTGACTGGTGAATTCTACTGAACAAGAAGAGATAATATCAATTCTACACACTTTTCAGGAAATTGAAGCAAAAAAAAGAAAAAAAGAAAAACCTTGCAATACATTCTATGAAGTCAGTGTTAACCCAATACTGAAAGCAAAAACAATATGAAACAAGAGGTCAATATCCCTCGTTACCATTAATGCTAACATTCTTTTTAAAAATTAAGAAATTAAAATAAAAATATCTTAAAAGTATATTATAACCAATTGAGGTTTATCCCAGGAATGCAAGATTGATTTATCATAACCAACCTATGTATTCACCAAATCCGTAAACCAAAAATATAAGAAAAAAAGGAATGAAAGTATATAATTTCTCAGTAGATGCAGAAAAAGCAGTAGCCAAAATCTAATACCCATGCCTGACAACAGCTCTCAGAAAACTAGAAAGGAAATGAAAAAAGTTACAGCTAGCATCATACTGAATGGTGAATGACTATGCTTTTCCTTTAGGGACAAGTACAAGACAAAGGTATCTGTACTCACTCTTTCAATTTAACATTGTATTAGAAGTTCTATGCCAATGAAATAAGGATCCCTTCCCCACCTGCTGTAACAAAGTAAAAAAAACGCTGGATTGGAAAGAAAGAAATAAAACTGCCATTACTCACAATCTTTTAAAAAGTGAAACATACATGAAAGGGTAAATTGAGACAAGATGGGCCCTGTGGGCCCCATGAGAATAATGCAAGATTGCAAGCAAGTAAGAAGTAGAAGGAAGTAAAGTTTATTATTCACCTTTCACAGATTGGAAAGGGGGCTAAAACTCAGAGGCAAGTGTGGCATCCAAAGACCAAGAACTGGGTATATTTTAGGGCCTTTAGGGTAAGGGGGGTTTGGGCCTGAGGGGTCTGGGCCAAAAGGAATGTCCCGGCTGCCTGTCTTTGATGTTGACTGTGGCCACATAAGTCTTAGATCTTGACATTAACACCTCATGCCCTCCAGCCATAGGCTAGATGGGAGGAGGGAAGGGGAGGGGTTTTTCCTGCAAGAGACCTGTCAGACGTTTGCAATACACAAACTCCTTAGCAAAAAGGTGATCTATTATCATTTCTATGGCTTTGACCAGCTAAGGGGTGACCTTTGACCTTTCACCTTGACAAAGGAAACTGAAAGTGTCCTCGAGATTATTATGCTAGACCATGAATTGAAAGGTTGGGTTGTCCTTGTCTTGCATCTGATGGAGATTGGCCAAGGGGGTGGGGTAAGTTGCCAGCTTGGCCTATAGTAAAATGTCTGAATGTTTCCTAAAACCTGCCTTTTGGAAATTTACCTATCTATGTCTAATCTGTGCTAGATTCAAAGTGTGTCATTCTAAGCAAAAGTGACTATGCTGAGGCAAAATGTGAACTAAGTTTTTAAGTTTCTCGGAGTCCCTTCTTTCAGGCCATTTCTTCAAAAAAGATATGCAAATGGCTAATAAACACTTAAGAAGATGGTCAACATTAATAGTCATTAGAGAAATGCAAATGAAGCCTACAATGTGGTACCACTTCATACCCGGTGGGATGCCTGAGATGAAAATGACAGATAATAAGAAATGTTGATGAGCATGAGCAGCAATTGGAACTCTCACACGCTGGTAATAGTGTACAACAATACAGTCATTTGGGAGAACTGTTTGGTAGTCCTCAAAATGTTGTTATCATATGACCCAGCAATTCTACTCCTAGGTTTATACCCCAGAGAAAGGAAAATATACTGTAAACTAAAAATGAAATCCTGAGCTCCTCACCAACTGAATGGCCCTCTTGGCCAAAAGGATCCCAGAAAACCTTTCAAAGCTGAATTTCTACCATGATGGAAAGGGAGGTCAGACACACTTTGTTATATCTCCTCCCTTTTGGGGTTTAGGCCAAACAACTGGCCAGCATAATGTTAAAATAGAGATAATAAGACTAATAAACCTGACTTTTTGTGGCAATAAGCTACCAAATTATAAACAAGATCCATGGCCATGCAAGACAAGGGTTAAATCCTACCTGTAGGCCATCAATCTTGCTTGCAGTATCCTTATCTTAATTTAAAGCATTTCTTTCTGATGACTGTAAGTTTTAGAAAGAGCCTTACTCCTTTAATCAATTATCAGTTAAAGAATCTCTGGACCCACCTATAATCTATTAAACCCCCACTTTAAGAGGCAGAGGAATTGTCTGGACCCAGCAATTTGAGGCTGCAGTAGCCATGATCATGCCACTGTACTCCCACCTGGGCAGCACAATGAGACGCCCACCCAAAAAAAAAAAAAAAAAAAAGATATACTGCCTTTTCAGGCCAAAGCAATGTATTGATTTCCATGTATTGATTTATGTCTTTGCCTGTGACTTCTGCCTTCCTAAAATGTGTTAAGACCTAACTAATCTGACTGCCTTTGATGCTCTTTCTCAGGACCTCTTGAGACTATTTTCCTGGGCCAAAGTCATTCATATTGGCACAGAATAAACATATTTAATGTATTTTATAGAGTTGGTTTTTCCGTGAACAATATGTTCACACAAAAACTTTTACATGAATGTTCAAAGTACTGTTATTCATACCAGTCTAAAAGTGGAAACAACCCAAATTTCTACCAACCAATGAATGAGTCAGTGAAATGTGGCATATCCATACAATGAAATATTATCTGACAATGAAAGGCTGATTTTTTTTTGTTATAACAATACTGTTATGGCTGGGCTGGGTGGCTCAGCCTGTAATCCCAGCATTTTGGGAGGCCCAGGTGAGTGAATTGCCTGAGCCCGCAGGTTCGAGACCCGCCTGGGCAACTTGGTGAGCCCTCATCTCTACAATAAATAAAAAATCAGCCAGGCGTGGTAGCGCGTGCCTGTAATTCTGGCTACTCGGAAGGCTGAAGTGGAAGGATCGCCGGAGCCCAGCAGGTCGAGACTGCGGTGGCCAGGAGCGGCCACTGCACTCCAGTCTAGGTGACAGAGTGAGACTCCAACTCAAAACAAAACAAAACAAAACAAAACAAAAAAACCAAAAAAAATATACTGTTACAACATGAATGAACCTTGAAAAAATTATGTTAAGGGAAAGAAACCAGACAGCAAAGGCCACATATTGTATGACTTTATATGAAATGTTCCGAATAGGTAAATTCAAAGAGACAGAAAGTAGGCTAGTGGTTGCCAGGGGGCGCGGCTAGGGGTGGGGCAAGTGAGGAGTAAATGCTAATGGCTTTGGGCTTTCTTTTTGGGGTGGTGAAAATATTCTAAAATTAGATGGTGATAATGGTTGCATGACTCCGTGAATACACTTGAGACCACTGAATTGTATTCTTTTAAAGGGTGAGTTTTATGGTAAGTTATAGCTTGATAAATTGGCAACAAAAAAAATCACTGAGGTCTTGGAACATAAATGGGTGAGCAAGAATACTTCCTTTATCAGGTTGTACTTACCTTCCCAGAGACATCCCCTGGAAACCACAGGGAAGAGGAGTAACTTAGAAAGACTTTGAGACATATCACTAGATTCCATTATATTGCTAGGAGATTCCTGCCCTGAGATACTCCTATCCTGAAAACTTTGCTGAACTAAATTCAAAAAATGAATTCAAAACCTGGGAAACTCCTCAGGAGGGTAGATATTTATGTCACTGAACCCCTTCTGACATGATAGAGAGAGAATGAGGAACTGATACGGACGGAATGATTAGGAGGAAATGCCATCACAAAAAGAATTGCAGATTTCACGATCGTGGGTATCTTTGCTCATTATTTTGATGAAAGGTGTGAGCTTCTGCCTCTTAGTCCAAATGAAGATGGACACGGGTGTCTGCTGGAAGGTAACGGCATTCCAGCTGGCTGTTGAGCTTATAGAACCTGGAGTTTAGACTTAATCATCAGCAAATACAGGCATCCACGCTCTCTGCTGTTTGTCCATGTCATCCTGAAGAGGCCACCAGCTGGTGTTTTGGGGATTGAGATGATGAGATATTATTGTCTGCCAGTCTTCATTTTTAAACATAAAAAGAGATTCAAATGAATGCAAAGATCCTTGTTTTTAGCTCTCAAAGTGTGCATGATGGCTGGGAAACTGGTTAGAGTTTAAAGGGTAAGATAATAGAAGTGTTCATAGGACATATGCTTGCCCTACAAGGTAGAAAACAGATGTCTAACACACACCCCTTCCTCTCCTTTCCATTCCCATTATCCTGGTTCAGGTCTCTCCATCTCTTACCTTGTCTTTAAAATTTCCCTTGACAAATTGTTATGGCTTCATTTTTTGTTACTCTACTGTAATTACCACTGCCAGTTTTCTTTCTCAAAGATACATTTGAAGCTGTTGCTTTCTTGCTGAAAACTCCGTGGTGACTGTTTTGAAGTAGAGGATAAAGTACAAAGTCTTGAACATAGGATTCAAGCTCCACATTAGGCCACAATATACCCGTCCACAGTCGCTTTCTTGCCATATGTGCTAAGTCTCCAGTACATTTAAAGACTTCAGGGAACCTTTTTATTTCACTTGTTCTACCTTGGGTATTCTTATTTATTTCTGAAGGCTCAGCTTAAATATATCTCCTCTAAGAAGTCTTTTCTGATTCCTCCAAGCAGAATTAAATGCCCCTTCCATGGTGTTCTGACATTACACTCCTTTCCCTGAACAGAATGCTTTGGATGGTTGAGTCAGTTTTCCACCTTAGGATGAATACCCTAAGAGAGGTGCTTATTCAGTTAAATATTCTTAGTTCCTAGCACAATGTCCTGCCTGCTGTAGTTTTTTTTTTCTCTCTTTCTTTCTACACTACAGCGCATGCATGCACGCGTACTCACACACACACGCGCACACACACATTTTCTTTAATAAAGAGGGTAGACAGTTGGGCCCAAAATTTAAAAACATATGTATAGGCTAAGATGATGAAATTCAGATTGGAGAAAGGTTATGCTAAAACTGAAACTCACACCTTCTAATTTTCTTTTTGAAAATGAAGGACACCAAAAATGAAGGTACCAAGAATGAAGGCATGTGAGAAATGCCAAAATTGTCAGGGGCTTCTGTGATTTGAAAATGGTGCCCTTACCAGGAAATTAAACTGAGCTCATTATCTCATTAACTTTTGACTGGAGAGGGAATATTCTGCTGAAAATGTATTATCTTTCCGATATGACAAGTTGGTAACAACCTGGGATTTTGAAAGATGCTTTGTTTTCTTAGCAAGAAATTCCACCAATACAAATGAGTATCCATGGAGAGGAATTCCATTTTAGAAAGATCCTTAAAGGCAGAAACCATGCGTGCCTAAATTGCTTTGTGTGCATGATAAATCCCAATGGTTGATAAAGGTATCCTGCCACCAAGATTAAATCTCACCACCAACATATTGCAGTAGTTAAAAATTTTAACTGCTCTACAAGATAATTGTGCTTGACCAACCTTTTCCCTTCTCCTAAGAGATCCTCTGAAATGCAGATAGCAATCTCAGCATGCTTATTAGCAGCCGCCATTTTTAATGTCCTTCAAGTTCTAAAGGGATATTACGAATTCTATGTTTGATCAGATTGTTTACATTATTGCCTTGTTTTTCAAAGGTGGGAGGAGGTATATTGAGATTTTTTTAAACTGCCTGTTGGTCAGACAAACACTTACTTTAACTTACTTTATGAACTAGAAAGCATCTGTATTTTTGGAAGAAATTATTTTCTTTTCTTTCTTTTTTTTTTTTTAAAGACAGGATCTTGCTCTGTCACCCAAGCCAGAGTGCAGTGGTGTGATCATAGCTCATAGCTCACTGTAGCTTTGAACTCATGGGCTCAAGTGATCCTCCCACCTTAGTCTCCTGAGTGGCTAGGACCTAGGTGTGCGCCATCATGCCTGGCTAATTTTTTTTTTTTTGGAGTAGGAGTCTCACTCTGTCACCCTACCTGGAGTGCATTGGCATGCTCACAGCCACCACAGCCTTGATCCTTTGGGTTCAGGGGATCCTTCCATCTCAGCCTTCCAAGTAATTGGAACTATAGGCGCGTGCCACCACACCCGGGTAATTTTTGATTTATTGTAAAGATGAGGTCTAACCAAGTTGCTCAGGCTAATCTCAAACCTGTGGGCTCAGGCAATCCTCTTGCTTCTACCTCCCAAAGTGCTAGGATTACAGGTGTGAGCCACCATGTCTGGCTGCCTGGCTAATTTTAAAAATTTTGTACAGATGAGATCTTACTATGTTGCCCAGGGTGGTCTCAAATTTTTGACTTCAAGCAACCCTTCTTCCTCAGCCTCCCAAAGTGCTGTGATTACTGGCATAAGCCACCATAACAGCCTGAAATTATTTTATTTCTAAAGGTGGGAGGTGATGTGATACAGTGGGAAGAAAAATAGGCTTGAAATCAGGGACATGAGTTTTAATTCCAATTCTTCCACAAGTTTGCTTAACTTGATCTCAATTCTCTTAACTAAGACATACACCATAAAAGATTGGATGAGGCAGGGTGAAGGCTACCAAATGTGATAAAAATAGTAGCATACTTGGATATCTTGCCTGGTCTATGAAAGCCCTTGTCTTATGTGTTAGTCTGGCAGGTGGGGTCCTAGCATGTGCTAAGCAAAATTTTGAGGAATGATTTTACTTGATGTTCTTCAAACAAATCTCTTGCTCTATTCTGCCTCTTAAAATTTTTGATTAATACGAGGAGGTAAGGAGTTCAATATTTTTAAACTCCCTAATGACTATCATCGCTATTTTGCAGGTTGAATAACTGTAAACACTCTACTTGAATGGGAGAGAAAAAAAGCTAGAGGGCACCCAAAGAGGTCACTTTCTCAAAGAGCAGGCCTCTGTGTTGGTGTGAAGGCGAGGCAAGGGAGTGCTGCCAGGCTGACCCCCAATTCTCTTTAGGAAATTATTTAAAATCTGCTTTAGTTCTCAAAGTAATGAGCACTCATATTTGGGAAACTAATCTTACCCTCTTTACTGACTATAGGTTTTTCTTTGGCAAGATCGGCATGCAGCCAGCTCAATAAAGAGGTCACAAATAGACTAATTTAAAGAGTATGGAAAACTACAAATTCTCTCAAGGATCCCTACATAAAGTTAAAGATCTGCGCTTGGAAATAAAAAAGGATAGGGTTAAAAAGGTTGCTTAGGAAGAATAAGACATAGCGTTTCAGAGCTTGTCGCAGTCATGGGCGGCGAGCAATTGCTCAGCATCTGCAGAAAACTTCGTACCAAGATGAAAAAGGTAGCAACATCTAAATGAATGTTACAGGTGGCTGAATTAATTAACTCCAAATCCCAACACCCCAAAACATCCGGTGCTGGGATTAGGGAATCAAAGCTAGTTTACTAGTGAATCCCAAATCTCAGACATTATTTGGATTCAAATTGGAATGGTTGCAGATGGATCAAGAAGGGAAAAGGATCAGGGAAATGGGGAGGTTGGATGCTTTTGTTCTGTCTCCTCTGGGAACAATGACTATCTCTGTTTTATTTCTTCTGTCTTCTCTCCTCCCTCTCTCTGTCTCTTCCATTTGCTGTCCCCTCTTCCTTTTCTTTCTTCCCCCATCCGTCTTCGGATTCTGTGAGATGCCTATTGCTTACATCTTTCTACTCCTAGAAACCTCCTCTTCTCCATCGCTCTGTATCAATTCTTTATCAATTCTGTATCAATTCTACTTTCTCCCTTTTTTATTTTATTTTATTTTATTGTTGCTTAAGGATACAGGTATACTGCTTGTTGAGCTTTTCTCCATTCCAGGACACCGGATTTAACTAAAAGTGAAAAAACACTGCCAAGATGAAGGTGAGATATTAAAAATGAAAATGAAAAGCCACCAAGAATGGCAAACATGCAACAGAATAGATGTTTTATTTTATTTTTCAATTAAATTTTTTCCTTCCATTTCCTGGTGATGAGAGAGAGTTTTTAGAGGCCTTATTTATGTACCCAGGTGAACCCACTACTGGCTGAGCCACTCAGTGGCTGATGGGGTTTATTTTCATGAGTACTAAGTACCACAGTGTCAAACTGAGGAACACACTACATTTGGGTATCCTCAACTTTTATGGTGATGTTTCTGATAGAGAAAGATGAGATTTAAGGGGAAAGAAAATCAAGTTGCTCTGTTATATGTAGGGTGTTTAGAATGAGGGGTGAGATGAGATTGATGAAAAAGTTTTGGATGCAGCAGGGTATTGGGTTGTTCCTGATTTATCTTTGGGCTGAGCCTCCCTGAGAATGGGCATTGGATGAATAAACAATGGTATTTATATTGTTTAAAGTCACACAGACCTAGGTTTGAATTTTCACTTCACCACTTATAAGCAGTTTGACATTCGGAATATTATTTAAATTTCCTAAACTTTGGTTTGGGCACAGTGGCTCATGCTTATAATCCCAGCACTTTGGGAGACCGAGGCAGGAGGATGGCTTGGACCCAGGAGTTCAAGAAAAGCCTAGGCAACATAGCAAGACCTCTACAAAAAAATTAAATAATTAGCCTGGCAGGGTGGTGCATGTCTGTAGTCCCAGTTACTCAGGAGACTAAGGTGGGAGGATCACCTGAACCCAAGAGATTGAGGTCGTGGTAAGCACCACTACACTCCAGCCTGGGCAACAGAGTGAGACTCTGCCTCAGATACATACATATATGCATACATACATACATACAAATAAAAAAGGGGGATGAAGAAACTTACCTCAAGTGATTTCCAGAAATTTAATAACTGAATACATGTGAAGTACCTAGAACACACTATGTGTTCAGGAAACCATAGCAACTTAAAAAGGCCTATGTAAATGCTTTGGTCATTTAAAATACTTTGCTACTGAAATAATCGCCTGAGCCTGCACATTGTTTTAGAAAGAATGTTGTGTATAAATACCAATTAGGAATTCTCTGGAGAAGTTTTATGCTTAATGGGGCAGCTTAGAATGATGTCTTAGAGCAGGGGTCCGCAAATTTTTCCTGTAAAAAGTCAGATAATCAATATTTTTGGCCTTGTGGGTCACATGGTCCTATTGTAACTACTCACGTCTGCTATTGTATCGTGAAAGCAGTTATAGACAATATGTAAATGAATGAGTAGGACTGTGCTCCAACGAAATTTATTTATGACTGTTGAATGTAGGATTTCATGTAATTTTTCCTGCATCACAGAATATTAATTTTCATTTGATTTTTTCCCAACCATTTAAAAATGTAAAAACCATTTTTAGCTGGTAGGCAGTGCAAAAACAGGTGTCTGACTGGATTTGACCTGTGGACTGTAGTTTGCTGATCTCTGTCTCAGATTTTTAAGATCCTAAGACATGAATTTGCTTCTTTTTTCAGGTCACGGATGAGAACTCAGAAGCACAGAGACATTCTGTGACATGGCTGGAGTTCTTTCTTAACTGAGTGACTGAGCTGAAATTAGAACCTAGATCTTATAGCTGCTGGTCCAGTGACTTTTGGTCCTTGCTGTCTTCTTGCTAGCTTTAGTTTCTTCTTTGCCCTCAAGCTTCCCTTAGTCTTGACACTCTCATATTGTTTGATTCTCTTTGAATACATTCCCAGATTTTTTTTGTGTGTGTATTGAGTTCTACAGAGACCCCATTGCTTAGCAAGAGAGGCAAACTCAGATGCCTCAGGGACCAAGAAGTTAACAAGCCTCAAACAAGGCCATATGGAGAGTAGGAATTGTGGCCAATTGCAGAGCACATCTGCATCTAACTGAGGAAGATTTTGTTCAGCTCAGATGACTGTGACTAGGAAGAGTGAGTCCAGGGATCCCAGTACTTCTGACTTCCTTTGGAGATGCCAGAAATCCAGATTTTTATACAAAATTTTAAGATATGAGGGGAGCCAAAAAACCCCCTGAAATTTATTTACAAAAAATTGTATATTTATTCTTACATGTTTAAACTTCAGTCACCTTCAAAGTACTCTGTTTTATGCAATACACCCATCAAGAAGCTTTTTTCACTGCTCAAAGCTGTTTTTAAACTCATCAATTTTTATATTGTTTAGTGCTTCTGCCATTTTTTGTTTCACACTGGCAAAAGATTTCCCTTTGAGGATCTGGGAAAACAGAGTGGTTGGGGGCGAGATTGGGTAAATAGGGAGGGTGGGGCATGGCGATCATGCTGTTTTTTGGTCAAAAACTGCTGAACACTTAGTATGTTGTCATGGCAGAAGAACCAGTCACCTATTTGCTACCTCAGAATGTTTCTTCCATAAATTGTAATGCAACCTTCTCAAAATTTCTAGATTAAAACTTTGGTCAACTATTTGATCTGGAGGAACAAATTATGAGTGTACTACAAGCGACCCACCTTCTGAAAAACAAAGATAGTTTTGGGTTTTTTTAGGGGTGAGTCTCCTCTCATATTAGCACAATTTTTAAAAAACCTGTAGTGACCAAACAAAATGTGTCTAAGTGCTGGAACCAGCCGATAAGAGACCAGTTTGTGATCTTTGTCTCAGACTGTCTGTCATTCCTTTATGGCACACATAAATGTGATTTCTAAATATTTTGAAAATATTTTCTTGTTTTATTTAGAAATTTATTTGTTAAATAAAAATATTTGTTCAAAAGATGACAGTAATGACAATAGGTAGAGAATAATTAGACTTTATTTACTTTTTTTTTTTTTTTTGAGTCAGACTCTCACTCTGTTGCCCAGGCTGGAGTGTGCAGTGGCAACCTCAACCTCCTGGGCTCAGGTGATCCTTCCACCTCAGCCTCCTGAGTAGCTGGGAACTACAGGTACACGCCACCATGCCTGGTTAATTTTTTGATTTTTTATGGAGATGAGGTTTTGCTGTGTTGTCTAAGCTGGTCTCAAAATCCTGGGCTCAATTAATCTTCTTGCCTCAGTCTTTCAAAGTGCTGGATTGCAGGGATGAGCCACTGTGCCCAGCTTTTATTTTCTTTTTTACCTGTATGGTTATTGAATTTGAAAACAGATTTGAGGAGAAATTCTGGAATTTTGGAGGGAGAATGAGCAGAGATTGTTACGTGCCTCAGAGAAGGGCTACAAAGTCTCAAACTTTAAATGCATGACTGCCTTGAAGTCTCCAGTAACCTTATATTGCATGTCTTTCTCCATCCCACAAAAAGCCAACAATTATGGCAGTTGTTTTGTTTATTAAAAAACTGATTTTTTGGAGTGACTTGTTTTTCCTCATTTCACTGATATCCAAAGTCATGCAGTTTCCTCACATG
This sequence comes from Tarsius wallacei, assembly GCA_963574415.1. Taxonomy (NCBI): domain Eukaryota; kingdom Metazoa; phylum Chordata; class Mammalia; order Primates; family Tarsiidae; genus Tarsius; species Tarsius wallacei. The sequence goes on along the minus strand of CAUYQG010197681.1, from coordinate 4,940 downwards.
GTGCTGCTCACTAAGGCAGTTTAGGGATGATCGATAGGAAACCCTAGCTATGATAGGTGACGGTGGGAGGACAGGTGGGCTCCAGAGACAATGACAAAGCCTTTTGGCAGAAATCAGCTTTAGTAGAAGTTTCTGGGGTGAAATATTCAGAATAAGCTAGACTGGTGACATGGGAGTCATCTGAGAGCAGGTAGAATTCTGGACCTCACCTTTAGAAATTCTAATTCAGTGGCTCTGGGATTAGATTTGGGAATGTGCATTTTAAAAAGTTACACAGATGCTTCTGATGCGTGGTCAGTTTTGAGAATCACTAGTCCACACTGGTTAGCTCATAGTTCTACTGTCAAGACTACCTTAGAACTCCCAGGGAAATCCCCTTTAGGAATATTAAGCCTCATCTACGGGACATTACAAGGGATGCTGTATATTGGTATGGTATCAACAGAAATTGCAAAAATTAAATATGCAAATACAAGCAAAACTATAGTTTCAGTAGATGGAGTAGAGTCTCTGTCAAGGAAGAAACCAATGCTGGAGGATTCTTGGTCATGAATGGGCAAGAAATTAACCTACAGCAAGGTATATGAGAAGGGACCCCCCAAAAGCCAGAATTATCTTTGGATGGTGGGCCCCTTATAGTACGGGCTTCCCCTACTAGGTAAGCGTTCTAGGAAAATATTGGCATCAGTGTACCAGCTAGCATTGTTGTGAACGGCTGTGTTTGGCTTTAGTGAATTTTTTTTGGAGATTCTTTCAATGCATTTGCCTGTTTCAGGATGGATGATTTACAAGAGCACCTGCCCACACGGCACTGAGTGTTCAGCCGTTTTTGACCAAAAATAGCATGACCCTCATGCCCTACCCTCCCTATTCATTTGATCTTGCCCTGAATGACTTTTTGTTTTGTTTCGTTTCCCCAGATGAAAAGAGTCCTCAAAGGGAAATCTTTTGCCTATGTGGAAAAAGTGAAATAAAAAACAGCAGAAGCACTTAAAAGGCATCAAAACTGTTGAGTTCAAAAACTATTTTCAGCAGTGGAAAAAAGTGTCTCAGTAGGTGTATTGCATGAAATGGAGAGTACTTTGAAGGTGACTAAAATTTAAACAGGTAAGAATAAATACATAATTTTTAATAAATAAATTCCATTTTTGGGTCCCCCCATGTTTAAAACATACACTGTCTTATGCCCTGTCAAAGATCTCTTAATCATATTTTTATGGTGGCAAAAGCTTGAGTATCTGTTACAGTCAGGATTGGCAATCACTGCACTTATGTGTTTCTGGAGCCCTCTAAGGAGAATTCCTAATTTTTTTCTATTCAGTGTATACTATGAACAGTATCAAATTTCTTGCTCAGCCTTTCTGTTCTCATTGGTCACTTTTCTTGAAAATTATTATTTAAAAAATGTTGTAAATTCCATGGTGAACAGGTCTATCCAAACCCAGTCCCAAAGTCTGAAAGGTTGAAGATAGAGGCTGACATACTCAGTTGCCAGAAAGAAACATGTAATAGGGACTCATGTACAGAAGTCATGTCTGTTCTGGACAGCAGTGAGATTAGACAGAGGATCTGACGCCATCACCCACCAAACCCAGGGCTTATAGACTATAGAGAGGGGTGATTTGAAGGGGAAGTATAGGCCAATTGAAGTGTGATAACATCAATAGTATAACTGCTCTTGTATAACTGAAGAGCAGAGTCTACAGTAAGTACTGCTTTTACATAAGGAACAATAGAGAAACTGGAAATCTTAGAGGCCATCCCAGAACTGGGGTTCATCAGACATCAACCTAATGAATAGCATTCAAGATGGAGTTCCTGTAGCCTCCATATCAGTGCTTACTTCCCATAGTGTAGAAACCATTGCTCCCATTTGGCAGGGAGTATTGTAAACAAGCGCCAGATTTGGCTTTCATCATTTTTTTTCCTCCCTGTAGTGCATGGTGCCTTTCACATTGAGAGGTGGTGTATATGTCCCCTCTCTTTGTAACTGGACACAAACTCAACTGCATGCCATTCAAAGCCAAAGTTGAGATATGAGGGTTGGTGAAAGGAAGGTGACTTTACTCCAAAAGGCAGATGGGGAAATGGCCTGGCTCACATCTCAAATGGACCATCTCAGATTTTTAGACTGAGTGCAAGGATTTAAAAAAAGAAACTCGGGGCCAGGCTCAGTGGCTCAACCTGAAATCTCAGCACATTGGGAGGCCGAGGCAAGTGGATTTCCTGAGCCCACGGGCTTGAGACCAGCCCGGGCAACTTGGCGAGATCTCATCTCTACAATAAATTTTAAAAAATTAACCAGGCATGGTAGTGTGTGCCTATAGTTCTGGCTACTTGGAAGGTTGAGGCAGAAGGATAACCTGAGCTCAGCAGGTTGACAGTGGGGTGACAGTGAGTGTGCCATGGCACTCCAACTTGGGAGACAGAGTGAGACTCAAACTAAAAAATAAATAAATAAATAAATAAGAAATTCGGTATGGGAAACATGTGGGAGTGGCACAGGGTGCAGGTGTCTTGTTCTGGCGGCATATCTTGGGTGGTGGTCCTCCCGGAGGTCTGGTTGGTATTATGTCAGTGGCAGTCAGATTATGGATTAAACAACTCATGGCTCCTCGCTAAAGGGGAGGGTCTTGCAGGCAGGCTGTTTTAAGATTAGGCCCTGGAGCAGTTTCTGTCTGCTGCTAAGGTTTCCACTATAGGAAAGAAAATGTCCTTCTACTTTCTGTCTGTCAACCAAGTTTGAATAGAGGCATACAGGGAAGAAGAAAAAAGATTAGACCTTGAAATTTCTAAGCAAGCACACAGTTAAGCAAATGTGCATGGTACAAGGGAGTGTCTGGTAGATTAAGAGAGAAAATAAGTTTCTAAAACATGTTCCAAGATGAGATTAAGAAAGAGACAGGAAAGAAATCTTTAAAATACATTTTATGACTGAGATACTCAGTTTGAACCTGGGCTGGCCTAGAATGATCTTTGACCAAAAGTATGCTGTGGAATAATCTGATGATGCAGGTCTGAGTCTGACACCTTCCTACTCTGCCCACTTGCAAACCAGCCACCATATGAGATGTCTGTCCTGAAACCATCATGCTGTGATTGTATTACCACCACATGGAGAGATCATATAGAGAAAGAGATGTCCAGTGGTAGGGGCACTTCTCCATGGGGTTTCTACATGTCTTGTGACAGCTTTTGTCTTAGGCTGTCTTTTAAGGATGTCTGTGCTCAAGCATGTTTGTATACCAAACATCCTTGGAAGACAGATATAGGGTCTGCCTCCTGGGCAGGGGACAGATTTGTTTCCTGATCAGGGTAATAAAGATAATAATGTCTCTTTTGGGGACAGAGGATGGACATGTTTGATAACAGCCCACTTATAAGATTGGGTGTTTCCCGAGCTTGGGCTCCTCAGCTGTGGGATAAGCCCACTGTGTGGTCTGCATGGGTTACTCTACATGACCCTCATGGGACTTAAGTGGGTAGAGGTGGGAGTGGGCAATGGGAACCCATAAAAACATGAAATTCATGGTAACTCCTGTGCCATGAATAATAAAGTCCTTTGTCTCTCACTTTTGTCAGCATCTATGAGACTGTGACAGACTAATTTGTCAGTTCGCAAGTAGAATACCATCTCACATCCTTCGCAGTTCTCAACATCTGGCCAGCCCCTAGTTGCTGTCACTGTCCTTAATGAGGAATCAGATATGTGAGTGATAAAACCATCTTGGGCATTGAGCCCCATCAGATACCACATGGACCAGAAGAACTGCCCAGCTCAGCCCCAAACAGATTTTCGGTATCATGAGAAATTATAAATTGTTGTTTTAAGCTAAGTTTTGGGAGGATTTGATAATCCTCTATCTAATAGATAAAACAGGGAGCCTAGCTGTCATCTTCTTCCACGAAAAGTCCAGATGACTTCCATAGTCTTTTCTGTTCACTACTCATAAATTCCTACATACCTGGCATTATATTTTAACATCCAAATAGATCTGCCTATGTCCTAAATATGAAAGTTTAAAAATCGATATTTAGGCTCAACAACTGTTTTTTTTTTTTTTTTTTTTTGAGTTGGCGTCTCACTCCGTCACCCAGACTGGAGTGCAATGGCCGCTTCCGGCCACCGCAGCCTCGACCTGCTGGGCTCCGGCGATCCTTCCGCCTCAGCCTTCCAAGTAGCTGGAACTACAGGCGTGCGCTACCACGCCCGGCTAATTTTTTTGATTTATTGTACAGATGAGGTCTCGCCTGCCCAGGCGGGTCTCGAACCCGCGGGCTCAGGCAATCCGCTCACCTCAGCCTCCCAAAGGCACAGGATTACAGGCTGAGCCACCGAGCCTGGCGACATCATGTTTATTATAAAGTAACAAATCAAGGTTAGGGGAGATGAGCAAACCACAGCGGAATTATGTTGCTATTAGAAGGCGAGTTGTTCTGCGTTTATCTTTTTGTACCTAGGACTTTATTGTAGCTAAGACTTTATCTGTACTATGTTTACCCAGATATGTGGGCATCTGAGACACTGCTTCATGTAGCAGGCTGCATTCCTCACAGCCTGCCTCTGGTTAGGATGCAGTTTCCAAGCGAGACCTTGCCTATGAGCTTGGGGTACTCAAGGCCCACTACATTTTATGCAGCAGGCTGTATCCCTCATCTGCCTTTGGCTAGAATCCAGAGCTTCCAGGCGAGACCGTTGCCTACAAGCTTGGGATACTCAAGGCCTGCTACAGTGGCAGTGCTTGCCTGCTCCCCACATCACATCTGCTCTGAGATGAGGGAGTATAGGCTTGGTTTCTTGAACACAAGCCAAGAACATAAAGACCTTGTCAGCATATGCTCTGGTCTCCTTCAAGTGAGGGCTCAGGAGCAAGCAGCCAGTGCTCTCCTGGTGCAGCAGCTGGTGCTGCAACTGCTCAGCTTGGACCTTAGCAATTCCC
>CAUYQG010197679.1:0-17238 GCA_963574415.1 Tarsius wallacei | reverse complement strand
GCCCGGCTAATTTTTTGATTTATTGTAGAGATGAGGTCTCGCTTGCCCAGGCGGGTCTCGAACCCGCGGGCTCAGGCAATCCACTCACCTCAGCCTCCCAAAGGCGCGGGATTACAGGCTGAGCCACCGAGCCCGGCTGCATACTAACTCTTAAAACAATAGCCTAGAAATGACAAACATCACTCCCACTTAAAGTCTATTGCCAAAATGAGACACGTCTCCCTCTGCCTTCAAGTAGGCAGAAAAATACAACTTTCTCGCATTTCCATAAAGAAAACCGGACACTTTTAGGAAACAGCACTAATGACTACTCTTCTAAGAAAAACAGATCTTGCTTACTACGAATATAAGAACATTTCAGTTTCTGGAAAAAAGCGCTTTTAGATCCTACTGGAAATCTTCACTTTGTATACCATGGTAACTAATTGAGTTACAGTCATGCATCACTTAACCACAGAGATACATTCTGAAAAATGTGCAGTGAGGTGATTTTGCCATTGTGCAATTATCAGAGAGTATGCTGAGACAAACCTAGATGGCAGAGCTCACTTACTACATACCCAGGTTGTGGTATAGCCTATTGATGCCAGACCAAAAATCTACCTAGAATATTACTGGACTGAATATTGCAGGCAATTGCAACAAAACTTTATGTATTTGTGTATATAAAGAGATCTAAGCATGGAAGAGGTACAGTAAAATTATAGTATAAAAATAAAAGGTTTCTTTTCAGGAAATATGCCAAAGGACCTTTGGAAAATTCTACTTTAGCAATGAGATTCAAGACTCTAGGCAATGTATCAAATATTCCTTCAACTGGAAAAGAAATGATGACTGAGAGGTCACGGCCTATTCATAGGAGATGATTACAATAACTAACAATGAAGGGAGAAAATGCATGGTGGGGAAATCTACTGCTCACTATATAGACATGTGCTTCTCCAATATTTTACAGTCAATTTTCTATTAGAGAGACTTGTTTTCAACAATGATCTGAGTGAATAAGAAAGACATCTAGGAAAAATATTTTAGGCAAAGAAAACAAGTACAATGGCCTCAAAGAAACAGTGAGCCTGGCATGTTCAAAAAGCAGAGTGAACAAAGAGACTAGTAGGAGTTGAGGTCAAAGTATAACCAAGAGTAGACCACAAAAGACCTTGTAAGGCCTTTGGGAGGATTTTTTTTTTTTTTTTTTTTTTTTGCCCGTAACGGGAGAAATACTGCCGGGGGGTGTTAAAGGGATTATTTTGGCAATTGTGGTAAGAATGGTCTAGGAAGGCAGGTGAGAAAGCTATTACATTGGTTCAAGTATGTGATGCAGTGGAAACAAGAAATTAGAGTTCCAGAGAATTTGTAAGAATTTTCAAAATTATGGTTTTTAAAAATTTTCAAAGCACTTGATATGTTTTCAGTAATAATGAGTGACCATAAAAACAGTGAACCTTTTTCTTGCAGTAGATTCTTATTGAGTTTCATCATTATTTTGCAAAACAAAATTGACATAATAGTAATTGCATGACTTACTATTAATAATATTGTGATAAAATTTTATACTTTAATAATAAGTAAAAATGAACTCAATTTGGTATACATATTTTATAATAGCAAATTCTAAAGGAAAGAGAACTAATACAAGAATTAATGCCCAATAAAGTAATTTAAAAGGGAAAGAGAATATAAATTGCTTAATATCAATAAATTATCACTCTAAAATGAAGCTTTAAAGCACCCAAAACATTAATTGCCCTATTCAATAGAATTGCTTTTTGCTTTGTGACAAATATTCCAGCAGTAGTGGCAATCATTTCCTTTTAATCTGCAATTGGTCATATTTTAAAATGTGTATTTCAAAGCATCTTCAGATTGGTTGTAAAAGATTCATTAGAGATAATTTAATTCTTTAGAAAGTTTTTGCCCATGAATGATAACACTTTCTCCTGATTTCTAAAGAGATTTTATAAGTGAGATTTAGGATGTAGAAAAAAGAATATATATATATGCTTTTTTCCCCAATAAATATGAGGAAGAAAATTCCCACTGAAATACTATCTAAACGAGATAAGAAAAGTTGTACTTGGTTATCAACGCTGTCAATTTCCTCATGTATAGAAGAAGAAAACAAACTACCTACCTTAAGTGAGACAAATGGTAAGGTTGGATACATGAAATTTCAAATAGGTCCATGGTTTTCACAGTAGGGGCCCCAATATTAGCAGCATCAGCATCACCTTGGAACTTGTTGACAATGCAACTGATTGGACTCCTACACAGACCTACTGAAGCAGAAAATTTGGAGGACAGAAATCTTTGAGGGTAGAACCCAGAAAGCTGTGTTTTAACAAGACCTCCAGGTGATTTTGATGCCATATGAGTTTGAACACACTTTTATTATATTATATTTGTGAATGCCATTCCACAGAGGAGTTGTCTCTCTTCAGATTTTGTTTATTTGTTTATTTATTTTTAATATAACTTAAATAAGCACCTCTTTCCCCAAAGCAAAAGCCTGAGAAACCAGAGTGGGTAACATCTCATTAAATTCTGCGTGTCATTTTGTGATGTAAATTAAAACACTTTGGGATATTTCCATTTCTTAGTGTTCTAAATCTTTCACAGATGCCTGATAATAATAAAATTAAACAAAAAACATTTTTTCTTGCAGGATTTACCTGCAAGAGTTGATGAAGATGTCCTCTAAAACAAGGTCCATATAAACATAATCATTTCTGAAATGTCACATTACCAATCATTGTGAGTTTGGCAATATTACTAACTTTTCAAGTAGTTAAATTGAAATCTAACGAATACTTATACATGCTTAAGCATTGTGAAAAATGCTCTAGTGTCTCCAGATATGAGCTAGTCTCAAATTGCTTCCTTCAAAAGCATTTTGTGGGATGTTATAGTAAAAGAAAAACACTGATTACAACTAAAATACAAAACATAAAGAGATAAATAGGAAGCATGCATAGCACACAGAAAAAAAGTATACATACACACACACACATATATATACTTTATATATATACTTATACATTTATTTCCATACATATGTCTATATATATATGTGTGTGTATACATGTGGATGTACCTATATCTGCATATTTAAAGGTGTATGTTTTAGTTGTTTGGAAGAGGATACTAATCAGGATGGGTCATTCCCTGGATTGCTAAAGGACATTATCTCTCCTGGAGTAACAATGTAAGAGAACTATTTGGTGAAGAGGGCAAATGAATAACTCTTATATTGGATGCTCACAAGGAAATTGTTGGGCCACAGCGTAACTTAACCGTTAATTTTATCCATTTCAGTGGTTTCCACGGATTCCCACAAGTGACATTGATACTTTTATTGAAAACAACTGACAACTGTATGGCTCAGTTGGCATTAATCACTGTGATTAGTTGTGGCCCAAGTTCAGGATTAAAGTTACATGGAAAATATAGTTATGACACTGGGTTCTCTTATATCACTACATGTTTTTGTTTGTTTGTTTGTTTGTTTGGTTTTTTTTGAGTTGGAGTCTCACTCTGTCGCCCAGACTGGAGTGCAGTGGCCGCTCCCGGCCACCGCAGCCTTGACCTGCTGGGCCCTGGTGATCCTTCCGCCTCAACCTTACAAGTAGTAGGAACTACAGGCGCGCGCTACCATGCCCGGCTAGTTTTTTGATTTATTGTAGAGATGAGGTCTCGCCAAGTTGCCCAGGCGGGTCTCGAACCTACGGGCTCAGGCAATCCACTCATCTCAGCCTCCCAAAGCGCAGGATTACAGGCTGAGCCACTGAGCCCGGCTATCACTACATGTTATAGGAACCACTACTCTAAGGATGGCAGGAGCTTTATAAGCAGGGTAAAATTTAAGGAAATAAAGGAAAAAATAGCAATCTTCCCCAAACTGAATGCACTTTTTGTCCTAAATTCACTTCATCATCATGTATGCAGCTTATTCCTTAAAATTTTTGAAGGGCTTCTTTGGATACATTGGTAGGATTCAAACAAATTTGCTCTTCACATGAATCTATTCCAATACTTGCTGATTTCACCTCTTCCCAATGAATTAATTGGTCTGTCATCTTGCTGCACTTACCATTGTGTTTGCTGTAATGCCCGCAGCACAGAAGACTACTTGTCTCAAGACTATGCAAAATACCTGTTATTATATATTCAAATCCTGGAATCAAGACAAAACAATTGCCACCAACAATTAGCCAGCAAATCTATGGAGAAAGGTGGTTGAAAGAAGGCTGTCTTATTTTTGAATGTTGCTCCTTTGAAATAAGCAAAAAACTTATACATTTATACATCTATATCAATGTCAGTTGATATATTACTGACAGTTTAATGTATAAGACATATGCTTCTCTATCACCCCTGACATGGAGTCCCAGGTGGACTCCTGGTCACCTATTTTTCATTCCTTTCTCTGTGCAGCCTTCTCTGTAGATCATATCCCTCAGCATAGTCTTTATATACTTTCTTGACAGCATTTGCCAGGTAAAGAATTAAGCATTTATTATCTTATACCAGGAGCTTTCTGAAGCAGGGACCAGTCTGATTTATCATTTCATTCCATAGATGAGGGATTGGCAAACCATGACCTGCTACCATTTTGTTTACCCTATGAGCTAAAAATAGTTTAAAAAAATTTTTAATGGTTAAAAAAACACAAGAATTTATTAATCATGAAACTTTTACAAAATTCAAATTTTAGTGTCCATAAATAAACTTTTATTGAAACACAGCCATGCTTACTTATTTATATATCGTCTATGGATGCTTTTACAGAAGCAGCAGGGACTATATGACCTGTGTATTCTAAAACAATGACCTTCAACCAAGGCTGAATTTGCTTTTAGGTCTCTGAGGACATTGGCAAAGTCTGAAGACATTTTTGGTTGTTGCAGTTGGATGAGGTAGATGCTACGAGAACCTTACAGAAAAGACTGGGATGCTACTTAATTCCCACAATGATCAATATAGTGATCCACAACAAATAAGTTTTCTCATACAAAATGTCAGCAGTTCTGAGGCTGATACATTTTGGTCTTAAATATTTACTATATGGCCTTTTACAGAAAATGTTGGCGAAAGCCTGTCCTAGATGCTAATAAAAACATAGGGAGCAAAAGTTTTCTCTGATAATTAGGAGATATGCATGCCCAGGTTTAAATGCACAGTTCCAATCTGTATTCAAAAACCAAGGGGGGAAAATAAAGCCTCAGAAAGCGAGGTAGCCCCAAATGTGAAAACAGAGATACAAACACATAAATATAAAATCAATTGTTTATTTTGTGGAATGTGTGCCAGAAAAGTAGGCAATTCTACTTTCCTTTTTTCAACTTGGTGGTTGTTATTTAATATAGAAGATAAATGATTCACCTTTAGTATTCAGGAAGTTCCATAGCTCGTATTACTTCAACAATTTCGTTAGGATTTTGATTACTTTCTGTTGTGTGTGTCCTTTGTAAGTGTGCAAGTCTATTTCTTATTCTATAAGGTAAACACCGACTTTATCTAAAAGCAATGCATAACAGACATCCAATAGAAATAAGTCTCCAATAGTAGAATACATAGTAATAGAAACCACGGTTGGGGATTTTCTCTCTGATTCGTAAGATCTCACATCAAGTCATCTCTCACAAATATACACCTATAATTTGTGACTAAACTTATTGTCGACTGCATTCTGTGTTTAGTTGGTCTTTTAACCCTGCTTTCTGATTTTTAACAAAAGCACAGAAAATACTTCCTTCTGTGATAGAAGAGGAATGGGAGAAGGTGTTCATTTCCCTTGTCCATTAGATCATGCTAATCTCATATTTTTCGTATTTAAAAACCTGACTTTGAGTTAATATATACCATTCTAACATGTCAAAGATGTTAATTTTTAATTCGAAACACTTGTCTTAATAAAAATGGTTGAGATCATGTTAGCTTTATTGTGATAGCTGAACAGTCCCTTACCAAGTGCCTAATGAAAAGAAACAGTGATATTGTAGCTTTGTCTCATTTAAGGCAACAATAATAAGATGTGGCCCCAGAAAAATTGATAGCAGATTATAGATACTGTGCAGTGTTCCAGAAATAATCTGATTTCAACATAGCTCAGAGTTAAATAGAATAAAGGAGACTATGGTGAATGCAACCATTTTCTGACTCATTGAGAAATAATGATTGAGATGCTAGTTCAGGAATCAGAAAGGCCTTGGTTTGAATAGTATCTCTGATCCTTAAAATCTATATGATCTTGTGAATTTATTAAACTAATGTAAGATTCTTTTTTGTTGTTGTTGTTAAAACAAGCATAACAGTTGTATGTACCTTATAAAGTTGTTGTGATGGCTAAATGGCATGACACATCTAGAATGCTCAAAGTATGGTAGCTTTAATTATAATCTAGATGTCACATGGGGCACCCTTACCCTCCAGAGAGCTCATTAAACTTGTCTTAAACTTTTTTTTTTTTTTTTTGAGTTGTAGTCTCACTCTGTCACCCAGACTGGAGTGCAGTGGCCGCTCCCGGCCACCGCAGCCTTCCAAGTAGTGGGAACTACAGGCGCGCGCTACCACACCCGGCTAATTTTTGATTTAATGTAGAGATGAGGTCTCACCAAGTTGCCCAGGCAGGTCTCGAACCCGCGGGCTCAGGCAATCTACTCACCTCAGCCTCCCAAGGCGTGGGATTACAGGCTGAGCCACCGAGCCCGGCTTGTCTTAAACTTTAATCTATGACTTATGATGTTCCAAAATCTTTTTCATTATTCCATCCAAGTTTGCAGGTCTTGTTTCCTCAGGCTTCCCTGTACCCCCAAGTACTTTCATTCTAATGGAACATACCTGTTTTCTTTGGTAATACGGCCACTAGCTGTTAAACTTTTGTGTGCCCACATATAAGACTTTGCTCAGAGGATGCACTTAGTTTAAAAAATTATTATGAGAACTTTCAGGTTAATATAGGAGTTTTCACAAGTTAATCTTCTGCCACTGAAAATTATCTTTTCTTCACTGTCTTCTTGCTTTTTTTTATTTTTTCCTCCTTCCTTTATTATTTTGCTCAAGCTCTTCAATCTTTTTCTTCCCCTTTACCTTCTTGTTCTGTTTCTCTCTTCCACTTTCTCCTCTGCCGCCTATTCTTCCTCTTTGTCTTCCTGTTTCCATCTTTTCTCATTCCTTTCTCCTTAATCTTTCTGCACTGCACATCCCCCCTCAACTCTAGTTTCAAATTCCTCTGCCTCTATAATGCAGAATAATTCCTGTTTTTTTTTTTTTTTTTTTTTGAAGCCTTGTCATATCACTTCTTGGGAGGAGGAAACCATTATTTAATTCATTTCTAACACATGCATGTTTTGCTATTGATGTTGCTTTCTCTACAACAGAAATCCAGATCCAGCTTTTTATGATCACTTATCTACCTAATCCTGAATTGTATCCCACATCTTTAAAATAAAATAAAATTAATTTAAATTTAAACAAACAAAAAACGAAGATATGGTTACATAATTACTTCATTTTCTGTTCTTTTACATCTCATGACCTCTGCTCTTCTCTTTGTCATTAACACTGAGGGAGCGTCTATCCCTGAAGGCTGCGTGTGACAAAACTGCTCTTCTACCTTTAAAGGCTCATAATCACTGCCTGCACTTTTCTTATGACTTTGAGTTTCTCATGCCTTGAGTTGTGGTGATCTGTGAATATTACATTTTCCATCATCCTTTTAAGGGTTGAAACTAGGCCTAGTTCCTTTTGATTTCTTCTAGAGTATCTCAGAGTAATATAGTACACGATGTTTTAGTACTGTTGTGTTTAAGTAACTAACGCCATCTTTAAACATTAAGATGGCTGAAAAAAATACACCATGAGAAAAAGAGCATAGACTATGCCTGCAACTGTCCTAGAGTTTATGCATTTGCTCTGTGGTCTTGGTTGTGCACATCAGTAAGAGTTCAGACAAGGGAGCAAAGTCACTGGGAGCATCATGGGTCTGGGCGACAGAGTGAGACACCAACTCAAAAAAAAAAAGGGAATGAGAAAATTATTATAGGAATTAGACCTGAAACCAAAAAAAAAAAAAAAAGAAGAAAGAAAGAAAGAAACAAAAAGGAAGAAAAGAAAAGAACAAAGCTGAAAACAGTCCTACTACAAGTTAGGCTGCTTATAAGCATTTATTATACAACTTGGCAAATTAGAGTCCCCAGTCTTCTAAAGGGAAAACTTGAGCTCAGAGAGGTGGGAAGAATTAGGGAAGTGAAAGTCTAGAAGAGGATGTCAGACAGTTAGATAAAGTAGCACTAACCACTCTTCCTGAAGCACTGATAGAGGTGGACAAGCCAGAGTTGTCAGGGAGAGATGAAACAATGAAATGCAAATTTGGTTGTTTATTTGGAACCAGGGGAAGGGAATTCGTGGAAGTGTCTATGGAGAGCTGTTGCATTTGTTTAGTTTCTACCTCTATGGGGTGAAGTCAGTAGGTCAGCAGTCTGGAAGATAAGATAGAGCTCAGAAAAGCAAAATCAAGTGACCTGTATGTACCGCCATCCAATTGCAGCCATTTTCTAAGGGGAACAACTGTTACTTTACTTTAGCTTTCCAGTTCTCATGCAAATACCACTTTTGACCAATGTTATCCTGGTGGCACACAGGAAATGTGTTATTGGAAGCAGAGTTCCCAGCTTTACCCAAACTGATGTAGCATAATCCAACATGGCTATGTTTCTTAACTTGTCTTAGCTCAAGTTTTCTCTTTAGAAGACTGGGAACTCTAGTTTACCAACAATTGTGTAATAAATGCTTATAAGCAGCCTAACATGCAGTAGGACTGCTTTCAGCTTTGTTCTTTTCTTTTCCTTTTTTTTTTTTGAGACCAGTCCTCACTCTGTCACCCAAGCTGGAGTGCAGTGGCATAAGCATAATCATTACTTACTCCTGGTCTCAAGTGATCTTCCTGCCTTAGCCTCCCAAGTAGTTGGTATTACAGGCATGAACCATGCTCCAGGCCTAAGCTTTGTCCAGAGACATAAATATATGAAAGAGAGACAATTAAATAGAAGAAAAATGCAAGGTTAAAAATGACATTTTCAGAGCTACAAAGGGGTACTTGCAGATTACAATGTTTGCACCTAATTAAGGGCTATTGGAAACAGAACATCTTCATATAGTCCACTTAGAACTTCACATATCATAATTGCTTCAATGATATATTCCATTATATATACCTATGTTTAAGAATAAGAGGGGAATGTTTAAGAATAAGAAGGGAACTTAAAATTTTTACTGCTTCATTCTAGAGATCTGAACATCTTTTTAGTAAAGATTTGCTTTTCATGTTTACAAAGCCCAATGACTTTCAAGTCATTTGTAAAAGCAATTTTTGACTCTTGGTCTGTATCTTTTTATACATTTTATCAAATTGACACAGAATTATCATTGTAGTAAAGCCTAATTGGGCACACATCACAAGTTGAAAGAAAGATAGATGAGATAAGAGTAAACTTTTGACAGTTACATTTGTACTCCAAAGTGAATCGAACTCTTAGTTCACATGGCCACCAAACATTTATTCTTTATTATGGTGTTCTTCAGAATAGGTCTCAGCCACTTTTATTCATGTCTAGAAAGGGATATTCAAGACTAGAAGTTTTTTTTGCTTTCTTCTTTAATTAAAAATAACTTTTCCCTTTCTCTTTCTCTGTTTCACACCTTCATTAACCCATCAAACACTTTTATAGAATTTCCCGGACTATTGGTGACCTTCTAAAATGAAACTTTCCCCTAGGACTGACCAGTTGATTAGATGTAAACAAAGTAAATCTTCTCTGTATTCTTGAATGTAAGTGAAGAAACTTTTTCAAACAAGATTGTGGTTTCAGGTCCTCCCATGTCTAAATTCACTGGGTCTCTTCTAGAAAGATACCCAGCTTCTGCTTGCATTCTTCCTGTCTATGCAATTTCCATTCCATGCTCAAATTCTTTATCTCTGTTGGTAGACCAGGGCTCTGCAAATGTGCTCTGTAAAGAGCTCAGTAGTAAATATTTTAGGCTTTGTAGACAAAGAGACAGCATTATAGGCATTGCATAGGTACGTAGACAACCATTTAAAATGTAACTATTTAAAAGTTATAAAAATCATTTTTAGATCATGGCCATTAAGAAAAGTTAAATAATAAAACAAACAATAGATTGGATTTGACATCTGGGCACAGTTTATTGACTTCAGTTTATACTATTACCTACAATTTGTCTTAGCTTGCTCTTTTATTTGGCTCCATTCCAAACTTTTTTCCCAAAATTTATTTTCAGGCCACATTGAATCACCCAGACCTTCACCCTGTATTTTTTGAGTATTCTCAGAAAAGGTCCCAACTGTCTTTCAAAATGGATGAATCCTCAGGTATAATATATTTACTTTTTAAGTTTGTTATTTCAAAGATAGTCTTTTTAGTCAATTAAAACTAAAATAATAGTTTCCTAATGACATGATAAATTAAATTTTGAAATAAATTCCCAAGGCTATCCAACAGGATATAAGTGATATAAAAGAAAATGCAAATTTGCCTTTAATCAAAATGCCTTAATAATTAATGAAAACTTCTTTTATGAAATTGAATGTCAGTGACGACTAATTTTTGGCATCCGAGCTCTCTAATATTTCCCCCTCTGGCATTCATTCACTCAGTGCACATTTATTTCTATCTACAATGTGCCAGTGATTCCACTGGGCACTATCAAAACAGAAATAACAGGCATAGTATCTGCTTTCAAGAGGCAGGGATTCTAAGAAAGGAGAAAGACAAGAAGATATTTGACAGCATTATGCAGAGTGGTGAGTGCCATGACAATAATGAGTCCAGTGTGATACCTACAGGAGTTGCACTAAACTAGACAAAGTGAAGTCATGGAGGGTGTCCCATAGAATTTAAAGCCCGAGCTGAGTCTAACCCTTATAAATTTAGCAAGATGCAGAGGCAAAAGGAGTTTTCATTGCAGGGAAAGTACAATGTGGAAAGACACAGAAACCTTGGTAATCCCAGTATGGAGACCGCAGTATAGGGGCTATGCATGATTTAATGAAGCTAGACTATAGAGAAGGAAACGCATAGAGCTTGAAATTGTGCCTAGCACAAAATTGATGCTTGATCAAGAATCGTTGACAGATTGAGTGTCAGATGAGTCTGGAGAGGTAGGCAGGACTAAGATAATCTATGGCAAGCCAAAAAAGTTGAATTTTATCCAAAGACTGTGG
Source organism: Tarsius wallacei (assembly GCA_963574415.1). NCBI lineage: Eukaryota > Metazoa > Chordata > Mammalia > Primates > Tarsiidae > Tarsius > Tarsius wallacei. The sequence goes on along the minus strand of CAUYQG010197679.1, from coordinate 5,999 downwards.
CAGAACTTTACAAATGATGTGACTTGATGATATTTAGGTCTCAGAAAATTTGCTCTGGCAGTAGTGTGGGAATGGACTATAATGAAGCTAACCTTGAGCCAGAGAGAATAATGAAGAAGCTGATACATTCCGCTAACTAACAAATGTTGAATAGATGAGCAGTGGAGGTCACAGTGGGGGTGGCCGGAAGGAATATCATTCAAGAGTCTTCCAGATCATCAAGATCTTTCTTTTTTGTCATTCTGTTAAGCACACATAAAATAATAAAACCCCATTGTAGTTATGTAGCCCTGAAGAGTTTGCAAAATATTTTCCCAGAGAGATTTAATCAATCAGTTCATGATTTGAGAACTGGACCAGAGAATTACAATGATAGAGAAAATAATGAATAATACAACCCTCCCTACCCACACACATATAATCTAAACCCAGGTTTTATTCCTGATAACTCTAATTCCTACTGATTGCCTAATTAATCCCAGAGAGATCTAAGGCTTGTAAATGCAAATATTATACTTTTTATTGCAGGGTTAATTTGTATTTACCATCCACAGTTGGGCAGACGATTTTCTGTTTTCACCATGAATATGTATGGCTTGCATTCAGTTACCAGAAACACTTTTTTTAAAAAAAATATGTTTTACTTCATGTTCTGCCTGCAGCAGGATTGTCTTGGGGATCAGCCTGCTAATTAAGATTGAGTAAATTATAAATACCAAATTTAGAAGCAATTGGTTGACTGAGAAAATATATACTACATATAATGTAGGTCCCATCAGACATTTCCACTCATTCATTATAATTTTAATACATGAAAGCCATGGGACTTTTTAGTCTTTCCTGCCACAGTTGCAGGATTGCTTCCTTTGAAATTAGAATTATAATTTAATGGACACTTAAGAGCCAGAAAATATTAAATTGGAAATTCAGTCCCTGACATAGCAGAATAAGGTATTCTTCCTTTGTTTTGTCTTTTACTAAATGTCTTCTATAGAATCTCATTGAGATAAATATATTGCACAGTAGCTATTGATGTCTGATAGTTATTCCACACAGCGACTTAATTTTAAAAATTTAGGCCCTTAGAGGTTATATGATGTGCCAAAGAACCCTCAGCAATTTAATAAGAAGAGATCAAAGACATCTACCTTAAAGTCCAGAGATTTCCCCCTTGCTTACCTTGTAGAAGCATTATTACCTCTTGCTGATTTCTGAAATACTACTGCTATAAACTGATTTGTTTGGTTTGAATTTTAGTATGCTTTCAAAATTCAGGTATTCCAGGGAATCAGCAGTGAAATCTGTAAGAATTATCAGTCTGTATATCTTTTAGTGTGAATAAACTCATCATGTAATTAATCTTTGAGAGTGAATTTCAATAAGGGAGTAGGAAGAGGGGCAAAGTGAATCCATGAAAGGGAAGAGTCTAGAAAACTACAGCAAAGCTAGTTTTAACACGTTGAACTGCAATGGCCCTATTTAGAAATCCATGTTAGAAGTTATTTGTTAAATTATCTAACTTTTAGTTGCAAATAATTTGAAAATATGTATCTAATTATATCAGTAAATATGTCATTTTTCCCCCCAGTATTTACTAATACCCTCCTTTGGCCTGGAATGCTTTTCCCTGAATGTTCACAGGGCTTCCTTTCCCCCTTTTTTCAGGTCTTTGTTTAAATGGCTTCTTCTTGGTGTTTTCACAGAAGGACCCATTTAATGTTGTACCCACCCTCCACCACTCTCTTCTCTGCTTCCTTTTCTCCATTAGCACTTACCACTATTTTGCATATTTGAACTGCCTGCTAGAATGTAAGCCACAGGAAGGAAGGAGGTTTTCTGTTTCGTTCATCATTTTTATCTCCAGTGACTGAATTGGTGACCAGCACACAAGGTGTTCAATCAACTTGTGTGAATGAAGGAATCGATTGAGAGCATAAGTAGCACTACTAAAGGAATGGAAGTGATACATTTGTTTATTTTATGATGAAAGATTTACAAAGACAACTACTTTGGAGAGCATTACAGTCCGCTTCCTGGGGTTTAAACTCAGTAGCTGCATTTTTGTTGTTGTTAATGGTCTTGGAAGTTATTTTCTGTGCTGTGCTTCTATTTCTTTTGAGGAAAATTACGTAGTAGTCTTCCACCACCTGTAAAGAGAAAGATAAAGGATTTTCTGTTCTTAGGGCTTGAGATTTCAGTAGCATATGGAGAAAGCAATGGCAAAAGGCTCCACAAAAAAACAAAATTAGCAAATTTTGGCCTCCTTCCTAAATGCTCTAGATAATCACTCATTCATGTACTTGATTTGGTTAAGCATGATAAGTCGTTGTCAGAATACTATTTGAGGCGATAACAAAGGTCTGTTAATATCTTAATGTATGTCTTCCTAAGCTTAGTTTAGAGACAAGTCCATAGAAAGATTAACAGGAAAATCAGATAACATGCATTTAAACAAATTGCAAGGGAGATAGTGTCACCAGTGTGGTGTACTCCACCTAATCTCTCCAACAATGATTACAAAAATTGAATGCAAGTAAAAACAGATGACTCATGTTCTCCTGACAAGCCTGGGAAATAAGTAGAGTTCTTTACTAGAAAAGGAAGAATGAATTTCAATCTCTCTCTCTCTCTCTGTCTTCCTACTGCCCTCCCTCTTGGTGCCCACACATACATCGTTTACATATATATTTATATCTATATGTATGCTAAATATATTGTTTGTATATATATGTACATATACACACACACATAAAATCACACATTTTTAAAAATAATAATTTTATTTTCTTTTGCATCCTTTTTCTTTCTAATAGATTAATGACACAGAAGAAAGCAAGCTGACACTTAGAAAGTCTGGAACCAAATAAAAAAAAAATACACCACCCAAAAAATCAAGCATTTCACTGTTTTGTTTTATATCCAAATAAAAATATAAAATGTATAAGAATAATTATGCTGCTCAGTTGTGCCGTTGACTGCATATAAATCAGTGCCACCCTGTTCAACTTTTATACTCTGTAATTTTTGTTGTAGTTAAAGGTCACTGGGAAAAAAGTAGAGATACATTTTTGGATAAAAATATATACAAGAGTTTTTAAGGCCTGTTAGAGTGTGCATATTTTACTATTTAAATTTTAAGAAGATATTCTGACAATGAGAAACCCATTTTAAATTTCGAAAAAAGACTTTTTGAATGAGTCATTCTCTATTGACAAAAACCACAATTTATATTAGAAAAGAATTTAAACTTAATATGATGAATATTAGTTCAGTTTTTACTAGAGATTACAGGATAATTAATTGTAGCATAAAGTACCAATAACTTTGATAAAAAAATTAAATAATTTAGTAAACCAATAATATATATGCATGAATTGTGTATCCTAAAAAGAAAGCAAGCTTTCCTAAGTGCCACCAAATTTTATAAAACGATGATCTATTTTGCCAAAGTTGTAAAAAGCTGGAAATTTAAAGGCCACATTTTTTATAACACAGTAAAACTGGAAATCAACTGTAAAAGTCTAAAGAAAAACAGTAATCATTTGATGATGAACCATCAATTTTACATCCTACACGATTATTTGTTTAAAAAGGAAATATAAATGTAATTAGATATTTTCAAATTTTGATATTTGAAACTGTATTTTTGTATTTTTCAGTTAAACCAAAAAAATTATATATGCTGCATTATTCATTCATACATAAATTTTACAAACTTTGTCCTCAATGCTCGCTATAAGCCTACACTATTTTAGCACTAGGGATAAAGTAAACAAAACAAAGACTGTTCTCAGAGAACTTCCATTTTCTCAGGGTGAAATAGACAAAAAACAAACAGATTAAATCATAGGTTGAAGCATATGAAGTTACCCTTTTGTAGATCAAAATGGCCAAACATGGACAATGTCATATATAGCTCAACTTAATTACAGAGTATCAGGTAGATAGAAGATGAGCAAATGTATAAATGAAATCTAAGTTTATAGGAGCTAAAACAGAATTGCCATATAAAATATGATGAGAACATGGACAATCTGCCTTATGGATCACAAAAATTGTACTAATATGCACAGAAAAAGCCTTTTGTTCCTGCATGACCGATAATAGTGCTAAAATCATCATTCTTCGGTGTATTTGTCTCTGTTATTCTATATGTTCACATAACTTTACAGAAATACATATCATATATGGAGGAATTTTTTTTTCTTTCTCTTCTTTTTCTTTGAACTTACTAAAGACATTGTTGTCAATATTACTTTCTCAATTAAAATCTGTAAAGGGTTATTTCTTGCTTTGACATATGCAGATTGAATAAATTATTTAACTAGGTGATTAATTTTCCATAATATAGATGCAATCTACTTATTAATATAGGTTTTCTATTATCATTTATTTTTGTGAAAACAAATCCTCAAAACAAGAGTGTTGGGTCAAGAAGTCATTTTATTAGCACAGGGTTCATTTTCCAGAAGCGTTGGCAGCATTCACCCTTCATTAGCACACATACAAAAGCCTATTTGGTCACATGATTATGAACACTGGATAGTACCTTTTTAGTTTCTACAAATCTGATGAATTCAAAATTATCCCATAACAATTTTAATAAGAAACTACTCGTTTTTTTTTAACATTGTATTGGATATGTTTACTTTTTTCCATGAATTTTTTGTTATATTTGTCTACATTTTTACATATTTTAATGCTAATCTAATTATAACTTGCACATAGTTTAGAAATTCAAAGGATATATTTCAAAAATTAGTAGTTGCCTATCTGCCCTTCTTTTTCATTTCACTACCAAGAATAAATTAACTTATAACTCTGTTGCATTTTTTGGTATCTTTCTCCATCTCTATGAATAAAATCATTGTATTGTCACATCTTGATTTTCTAATTTCAGGTATTAAATTTTTTCTTTCCACCGTGGAATGGGAGTATTTGCTTCTGTTTCATAATCTACGTCTCTTGTTGCACATAGGAATACTTCCTATCTCTTAGCCTACAGAATTAGGATATAATTATTTATATTATAACTTTGGATCAGTAATCATTGTTTGCATCTATCTAAAAACTATTAACAGCTGAGCTATGCAGTACATGTTGATATTTTCTTTACTATACAATATTTGTTTTTTCTTTCAATTTGTCTTGTATCTTCATCACTTATTTTTCCACACAATACTTATTTAATTGCAAATCCTTCTTAACTGGTATAAATATTCCTTCCGATTAGCTACGTTAGTGTCTATTAATTTCATTACCTGGGAAAGATGTTTTGGATACTCTGATCTGCTTCAAGTGAGATAATTAGTTTATGAGACTACTTCATAGCTCTTAGCTTGAGCTCATTTTTCTCTATCCTTTTTTAAAGTATTGTGCAATAGGTACATAATGCGAGCCATATACATTATTTAAACTTTTTTAGTAGTCTTATTAAAAAGAAAAAATGATACAGATGAAATAAATTTTATAGTATATTTTATTTAGTCTAATATATCAAAATTATCACCATATAAGTATAAAAGTGATTAGTAGAGAATCGTGCACTTTTTCAATAATAGGTGTTTGAAATCTGGTGTGTACTTTAGACTTACATTACATTTCAATTCACATTAGTCACATTTAAAATGCTAATAGCTATGTATGGATGAAGACTCTGAAATTGACACTGAACGTCCAAAGATTTCCTCCATCTTTCTCTAGTGTCAGATTACTCCATTAACTGGGTCTCATATCTATGTCTTGGTTTAATACCTTGTTTTTTTGAAGCGCAAATTTTAGCAGCCCCCTAAGAAAAGCTAAAAGGAAGGTAAATCTTTTGAGAATCTCCATTTTGCTTATTCTTTCACTTTCTTTCTTTTTTTTTTTTTTTGAGTTGGAGTCTCACTCTGTCGCCCAGACTGGAGTGCGGTGGCCGCTCTCGGCCACCGCAGCCTCGACCTGCTGGGCTCCGGCGATCCTTCCGCCTCAGCCTTCCAAGTAGCTGGAACTACAGGCGC
>CAUYQG010197675.1:0-10145 GCA_963574415.1 Tarsius wallacei | reverse complement strand
AATGTCTTTATTTAGGTTTGCATTTTTTTGATGATTAGTGAGGTTGAGCATTTTTTCATATGTCTGTTGGCTGAGAATCTTGTGAAATCAGGAACAGGGAATGAGTCAAAACAACCAGATATTTATGTCTTAAGAGATAGCAGATGATAACAGTGCAGGGAACAAGTGCTGGGACTCATGCTTTAAACCAAAAATGTAGGCAGGAGTTAGCTGCCTATGGAAGAATACCAAGAAAAAAAAGATTATACTGTTACAAGGGTTTTCATCTGGGAATGCTAGAACTAGGAAGCACAGCTTTGCAGCTATGGTATTGGCTAAGCTGCCTACTGGCATAGATACTACATCTGTGCTAAAAAAAAAAAAAAAAAAATCAATGTATGGTAATGTCTTTCTTTGTGATTCTGTTCTCAGGGATCAAGTGAAAGCAATATCAAAAATAAATTTATGGAATATAAGTTCAATTCTGTTTGCATAGATTTCATAGTGCTTTGGCTTGAGTGATCATTCAAAGTCATTTAGGCTTTTAGACCTTTTAGACTCTTAGGATATTTATCACCAGAATAATGTATATTGTACCTATTAAGTAATTTTTCACCCTCCACTCCCCTTCCACTTCCTCACCCTTCCAAGTGTCCAATGACCTTTACCCTTCCGAGTCTCCACTATCATTCTACTCTACACATTTTTAGCACCCACTTATGAATGAGAACATGCAATATTTATCTCTCTGTATCTGGTTTATTTCAGTTAAAATAATGACCTTTTTTTATGAAGTTCCGTTCATGTTTCTGCAATTACATACTGAATGGTACTGTAATGTGTATATACATCACATTTTCTTTATACATTCATCTGTTAATGGACACATGTTGACTACATAATTTTGCTATTGTGAAAAATGCTGCAATAAATATGTGAGTATGTGTTTGATATATTGATTCATTTTCTGTTGGGTAGATACCCAGTGATGGACTTGCTGTATTAAATGATAGTTCCAGTATTTTTGAAGACATGATCTCTATACTATTTTTCATAAAGGTTGTGCTAATTTTCATTACCATCAACAATGTTTTTGTTCCCTTTTGTCTGCATCCTCACCAAAATCTTGTGGATTTTTTGTCTTTTTAATAACACTCATTCTGGATAATGTAAAATTACACCTCATTGTGGCTTTTATTTGCATTTCTCTGATGATTAGTGATGTTGAGCATTATTTCATATGCTTGTTGGCCATTAGTATATCTCCTTTTGAAAATGTCTATTCGTGTTGTTTGCCTACTTTGTATTGGTATTATTTGTTGTTGAGTTATTTGAATTCCTTGTGAATTCTGGTTATTAGTCTCCTGTCAGAAGAAGAGTTTGAAAATATTTTATCTCATTATTCAGTTTATCTGTTCACTCTGTTGATTATTTACTTTCCTTGAAAAAGCTGTTTAGTTTGATGAAATCTCATTTGTCTATTTTTGGTTTTGTTGATTGATCTTTTGAGGACTTAGTCGTGAACTATTTGCTGAGACCAACATTCGGAAGAGTTGTCTCTAGGTTTTCTCTTAGGACTTATATAGTTTGGGATCGTATGTCTAAGTCTTTAATCTATCTTTAGATCATTTTTGTATACAGTGAAAGATAGGCATCCAATGTTATTCTTCTGCATGTAGCAACCCAATTTTCCCAGCATCGTTTACGAAAAAGAGTATCCTTTCCCCAATATGTGTTCCTATAGACTTTGTCAAAGATCATTTGATGTAAACATATGGCTTTTTTCCTAGGTTCGGTATTCTATTTCATTTATCTATACGTCTATTTTTATACCAGTACCACGTTGTTTTTGTTACTATAGCTTTGTAATATAGTTTGAAGTCAGACAATGTGATTACTTCACCTTTCTTTTTCATATTTAGGATTGCTTTAACTATTTGGACTCTTTTTTGTTCCATATAAACTTTAGGAATCTTTTTAATTCTGTAAAAAATGATGTTGATATATTTATAGGGATTGTGTTGTATCTGTATATTGCTTTGGGCAATATGGTTATTTTTACAATATTATTTTGTTCCAGAAGCATAGGAAGTCTTTCCATTTTTGTTTCATCTATTACTGCTTTAATTTGTGTGTTTTAGTTTTGCTTATAGAGACCTTTTCACCCCTCCATTAAATAGTTAAATATTTCTATATGTAATCATTTGTATCTATATTAAGCTAAACACGCATTCATACTGATGTCATCAACTTTAGTCCATTCTCATAGGCGTCATTCTATTCTTCTCCCTTGCTTGTCTGTGACATTGATGAATGTTATTCCATCTGCTCACAGACATTTGACATTCTCAGTTTGTTTTTTCTTTTTTTTCTTTGGATTTTTAGCCATTCTAAGAGTAGTGGTATCTCTCATAGTAATTTTAACTTGCATTTTTTTTTTTTTTAGTTGAGTCTCACTCTGTCCCCCAGACTGGAGTGCAGTGGCCTCTCCTGGCCACCGCAGCCTCGACCTGCTGGGCTCTGGCGATCCTTCCGCCTCAGCCTTCCAAGTAGCTGGAAATACAGGCGCATGCTACCACACCTGGCTAAATTTTTTTTTAATTTATTGTAGAGATAAGGTCTCACCAAGTTGCCTAGGCGAGTCTCGAACCTGCGGGCTGAGGCAATCCACTCACCTCGGCCTCCCAAAGCGCTAGGATTACAGACTGAGCCACCAAACTCGGCCAGCTTGCATTTTTTAATTAGAAAGGATATTGATTGTTTTGTTATTGCTGAATGTTAATGGTTCTTTTCATATTTTGCATACAAGTTCCTTCACAGATAGGTGTTTTACAAATATTTTTTCCCACTCCATGACTTTTTTATTATTGTTACTTTTTTCTTCTCTGACTGTGTATTTCATATAACCTGTCTTCAAGCTCATTGACTCTTTCATCTGCTTGATTAATTATGTGTTGAGAAACTCTGAAGCCTCTGAAGCATTTATCAGCTTGTCAATTGAATTTTTCAGCTCCAAAATTTCTACTTGATTTTTAAATTTTCAATGTATTACATTTCTCTGATAGAATTCTGAATATCTTCTTTGTGTTATCTCGAATTTTTTTGTGCTTTCTCAAGCCAACTCTCTTGAATTCTGTGCCTGAAAGGTCATCTTTCTTTGTCACTCTGAGATTGGTCACTTGTGCCTTATTTAGTTTGCTTGATGAGATCATGATTTTGGGGTATTCCTTATGCTTGTGGATGTTTGTTGATGCCCAGGCATTGAAGATTTAGGTATTTAGTCTGATCGTGGCAGTCTGGGCTTGTTTGAACCCATCCTCTCTGAGAAGGCTTTTTATGTATTCAGGGGTGTTGGAATCTAATCCTGTGGTCACTCCAGCAATGTTAATGCCGGAGGGAACCCTAAACTCAGCGGCACTGTGACTTTTGCTGACTGCTAATGGTGTCATCTTGGTGGCTGACTTTTGTTTTGTTTTGTTTCTTATGAGGGTGCTTTTTAAGTAGATAATTGTTTAATCTGGTGTACCTGCAGTAAAATGGTCTATTTAGCATCTTATACAGACATCTTTCTCTGCTTAGCTTTCCGATCTTTGTTTGTAGCTTTCAAGATTGTTTTAAATAGTCTAGATTACTTGTACTTTCATATAAAATTTAGAATAAGTGTGTCAATTTCTACAAAATAATCTGCAGAGATTATTTGGGGGTAAATGACATCCTAAAAATATTGTCTTTTAATTCATAAACATACTATGTCCTATTCATTTATGTCTTTAATTTCTCTTAGCAATATTTTATACTTTTCAATGTAGAGATCTTGCACAACTTTGATTAAAATTCTCCTAAATATTTCACGCTTTTGATTTTTTACATAAATTTAATTTATTTTATTTTTCAACTTGTGGCTCTGGTATGCTCAAATACAATGGAATATTGACTATTTTATTTGTAGCCAAAGATCTTACTACATTCACTTATTAGTTCGCTAGGTGTTTTTAATTTCTTCAGAATTTCTGTGCCAATGACTTTGTCACTTATCAGTGCTCTTTTTGACAAAATGAAGCATCATTTTCATTTGCCTCCTGCAGAAGTCTTTTAAAGTTTTTATATATATTGCTTAAAAAATGCTTCCCAATTTGTTATAAACATTTTAATCAGTCTCTAGAGATTTTGAACAATGACCATTTCAAATTGTAATCATCTTAATAGATGCTTCCCTGGGTGAGAGATTTCCCTAAACTTCTTGCATCAACACCCATACAAGAAACCTGTCACTTGACTTTTAACTTTGCTTATAAAATCTTTTATTTCACAGAGACTTCTTTAGTTAATATAAAATATTAAAATTTTTAGAGTGATATTTTTATTTGCACCTTGTTAAAGAAATAATTTTCTCCTCCAAGATTACAAGAATGTTGTTTGATATTTTTGTTTTTGTTGAAACTTATTCTTCAGAATTTTTTTTTTTTTTTTGAGTTGGAGTCTCACTCTGTCGCCCAGACTGGAGTGCAGTGGCTGCTCCCGGGCACCACAGCCTCCACCTGCTGGGTTCCGGCGATCCTTCCGCCTCAGCCTTCCAAGTAGCTGGAACTACAGGCGCACGCTACCACGCCCGGCTAATTATTGATTTATTGTAGAGATGAGGTCTCACCAAGTTGCCCAGGCGGGTCTTGAACCCATGGGCTCAGGCAGTCCACTCACCTCAGCCTCCCAAGGCGCGGGATTACAGGCTGAGCCACCGAGCCCGGCGTCAGAAATTATTTTAGACGAAGTGTGCAGGTAATCAAACGTCTTATTTTGAAAGTCAATGTAGTAGAATAATTAAGAGTATGGATTCTGTCACTAGACTATTGAGATTCAAATTCCAGCTCCTCATATTAGTTGGGTAAACGTAACCAAAATAATTTGCCCCCATGTGACTTGGTTTTCACATTTGTTAAAAGCAGGTAATAATCGTACCTGCCTACAGGTCTTTTATGAGGACTACAAACATTTTACATGAGTTAATGTATGTAAAACAAGTAGAACTGGGCATGGCATAGAGTAAAAATTCTGGTTGTACATTCAAACTTTACTTATTTTTTCTTTATCCTTAAATATTAATAAAACAGTTATGGAATTGTACAATAGCAGCTATTTTTCCCAAGCAACTTAATTTTTTCCTGACAGTTATCACATCTAATGAAAATATATTAATCTATTTAATAGTTTTTAAATTAGTTATTATGGATATATAATAACTGTATATATTTATGTAGTACATGTGATGTTTTGATATTGGCAAACAATAAGTAATTATCAAATCAGGGTAGTTACAGTGCCTATCATGTTAACCATTTATTATTTGTGTTAGAAACATTCCAGTTTTAAAATATTGTATTTTAAAATATACAATAAATTACTGTTAACTATAGTCACCCTATTTTGCTACCAAATAGTCGATTTTATGCATTCTGTCTGCGTTTTTGTATTCAATAGCCATCTCCATTTTATCTTTCCATTCCCACTACATTTCCCAACCACTAGCAACCATCACTTCACTCTCTATCTCCATGCGTTCAATTATTTTTAACTTCCACAGATGAATGAAAACATGCAATGTTCGTCTTTCTGTGCCTATCTTAATTCACTTTACATAATGTCCTTCAGTTCCATCCATGTTGGTTATACATGACAAGAGTTCATTCTTTTTTGTGACTGAATAATATTACATTGTGCATATGGTCCACATTTTCAAAATGTATTTATCCACCAATGGAAATTTAGGTTGATGCTATATCTTAACTACTGCAACTAGTGCTGGCAATAAACATGGAGGTGCATATATGTCTTTAAATAATTGGTGCTGGGAAAACTGGATATCCATAAGCAGAAGAATGTAACTGAATCCCTATCTCTCACCTTAACCAAATATTATATAAAAATAGATTAAAGACTTAAATCTGAGATTTAAAACTGTGTAACTACTAGAAGAAAACATTGGAGATACACTATAGGACATTGGTCTGGGCAAAGATTTTTTGAGTAAGACCTCAAAAGCATAAACAACCAAAATGAAATCACATCAAGCAAAACACTTCCACACAGTAAAGAAAATGATCAAGAAAGTGATTAAAATGTGATAAAATATTTGCTAATTATCCTTAGGGCTATGGATTAATAACCAGAATATATAAGGAACTCAAATAACAACAAGAAAAACAAGCAAATAATCCCATTAAAAGTGGATAGATATTGACTATCGTTAATCCCACCACCCTTGCACTCCCTGTCCCCCCTCCACAGATTCCCACCACTGTCAATCCTTTACTTATAGTATTACAATAGATGTTCCAGGTCCACTTATGAGTGAGAACATGTGATACTCAGATCTTTGTTTCTGTGAGAGATCACTCAGTATTACAGACTCTAGTTCCATCCAGGTTGCTGTGAAATTCATGATTTTGTTCTTTTTTATAGCTGCGTAGTATTCCATCGTGTATATGTACCAATTTTTTTAATCCAATCCTCTTTTGATGGACAGCATGGTTGGTTCCTGTTGGGATTAAAAAAGTCAATATCTGTCTGGGGGCGGGGGGACACCCCTTATCAAGAAGGGTGCCTGAACAATGCATATTTGTATACCTAACCCTTAACTGTATCCCACAATTTTAAAATTAAAAAAGTTTAAAAAATAAATAAATAATATATAATTTTTTAAAAAGTGGATAAAATATCTTAACAGAAATTTCTCAAAGGAAACAAACAAATGGCCAATAAGTATACTAAAAACGCACTGCATCACTAATCATCGTAGAAATGCAAATTAAAGCTAAAATGAGATATCATTTCACCGCAGTTAAAGTAGTTTTTATTTAAAAGACAGGCAGTAACCAATACTAGTGAGGATGTGGAGAAAGGAGAACTCTCATGTACAGTCGGTAGTAATGTTAGTTAGTACATTCAGTATGAAAAACAATATGAAGGTTCCTCAACAAACTAAAACTAGAACTACCATAGTATTCAGCAATGCCACCACTGAGAATATATCCAAAAGAAAGAAAATAAGTACGTTGAAGAGATATTTGCACTCCCATGTTTATTGTAGCACTATTCAGAGTAGCCAAATTACTGAATCAACCTGTATCCACCAAGCAATGAATGGATAAAGAAAATGTGGCACATCTACGCAAAGTCATATTACTCAGCCATAGAAAATGAGACCCTGTAATTTTCAACAAGGATGAAAGTAGAGGACATTATGTTAAGTGAAATAAGCCAGGCACACAAAGACAAATATTGCATGTTTTCATTCAAATGTGGGAGCTAAAAAAAATTGAACTTGTGAAGATAGAGTAAAATGGTTGCCAGAAGATTGGAAATTTAGGGAGAAGGGGAGGATAAAATGGGGGTGGTTAAGGGTTACTTTAGTTAAAAATAATTAATTGCAGGTCTAAAAATAAAAGTGTAATTGTTATGTTGTTACCATAAATAAATGATAAAGACTTGAGGTGGTGACTACCCTGGTTACCCTGTTTTGACCATTATGCATTGGATGGCTGTATCAAAATATCACATATACTCCCATAAATGTAAACAACTATTATGTACCCATAACAATTAAAAAATTTTGGTTGTGTAAGACCTAGAAGTTTTCGCAATAGATGAATGGTTTGTTTTTTAATTTAAAAAAATGGAGCCGGGCTCGGTGGCTCAGCCTGTAATCCCGCGCCTTGGGAGGCTGAGGTGAGTAGATTGCCTAAGCCCGCGGGTTCGAGACCCGCCTGGGCAACTTGGCGAGACCTCATCTCTACAATAAATCAAAAATCAGCCGGTCATGGTAGCGCATACCTGTAATTCCGGCTACTAAGAAGGCTGAGGCAGAAGGATCACTGGAGCCCAGCAGGCCGAGGCTGCGGTGGCCAGAGGCGGCCACTGCACTCCAGTCTGGGCGACAGAGTGAGACTCCAACCCAAAAAATAAAAAAATTTAAAAAATAAAAATAAATTTTAAAAAATGGAACAAAAAATATATAAAATGAACAAAGAAGTCTTAAACCTCCTGATTTCAAAACTTACTACAATGATATAATAATCAGATGGAACGGCCTACAACAAGATCAACAGATAGGTCAAAGAAATAGAATAAGGAACCCAGAAATATACTAACACTGATGAAGTAATTTGGCTCACATTTTAATTGCAATGAGATTTCTCTTGTGTTTTCTGGTATTTTTTTTTTTCTTTTAGAGTCTACTTTGTTTTGTAATATAGATATTTCAACTTTCTTATGATTCCTGTTTGAAAATTTTCCATCCTTTTATCTTAAACATATTCGTACCTTCAATCTAAACTATGTATTCTGTAGACAGAATATAGTCGGACTTTGTTTTTATATTTAACCTAATATCTGTCTTTTGATTGGACTTTTTAATTGTTTCACTTTTAACTTTATTACTGATATAGTAGCCTTTACATCAGTGATTTTACTTTTATATCATATCTTTCTCTACTTTTATTATTCCTTTACTCTCTTCTTTTGTATTAAGTACATATTACCTAGTATAACACTGCAATTAATTAATATTTCTAAATTATCTTAAAAACTGCTCTATTGTTTGAAATATACAATTTATTTTATTAAAATCTACTTCAATTGTGTACTAAGTTTCAATGAAGTATAGACACTTTATTATTTAGCTTCATTATTTGTCCATGCCTTCCCCCTTTTGTTATACATTTTACTTTATATAAACTTATGCCTTTCAATAAACCTGAGTGAATAGAGGATAGCAGTATATATTTATAGTTTGCTATATTAACATTCTTACAATTTCTGAATCTCTTAATTTTTTCCTTTGGATTAAATTACCATGTGGTAAAATTTTAAATTTTCTTGCTCAAATATATTTCTATTTCCACCCCCTCTCTTGTGCTGTTCATGTAAAATATTTTAAACTTATATAAGTTGTAAATCCAGTGATACAATTATGTACACATTATTTTATGTAAGCCCTTTTGAAATGAGTTAAGAGAAGAAATAATAAGAAATATGCAATTACAACATCTTTTAAAGTTGTCCCAATAATCACCATTATTGGTGTTTTTTTAATGCAGATTTGTATTGCTGTCTGGTGTCACTTGTTTTCAGCCTAAATAACTTTCTTTATTATTCCTTGTAAGTGGGAGCCTGTTAGCCATACACTATCTCTGTTTTTTATATCTGGAAATGTCTTTATTTCACCTTAATTTTTCAGCGAAATTTTTGCTGAATGTAGAATTCTTGGTTGAAAGTCTTTTTCTTTAAGCACATTGAACATGTCATCTCACCATTTTCTAGCCTCCATGGTTTCAGATAACAGTATTAATCTTTTTGATAATTGATAATAAGATTAATACTGAAATCTTGTTCAAGGTTAATCTTGTACCTTTTCTTGTGCA
Organism: Tarsius wallacei; assembly: GCA_963574415.1. NCBI lineage: Eukaryota > Metazoa > Chordata > Mammalia > Primates > Tarsiidae > Tarsius > Tarsius wallacei. The sequence goes on along the minus strand of CAUYQG010197675.1, from coordinate 750 downwards.
TGATGAGTTGTCTTCTTCTTGCTGCTTTCATAATTACTTATCTTTCCCTTTTTAGAGATTATTGTGTGTCAAGTTGAGGATCTTTTGAGTATATATTTATTGCCTTTCTTATTCTTCTTTGATATCTAGATTAATGCCTTTCATTAGTTTGGGAAGTTTTCTATCATTATTTATTGAATTATTCTTTCTGATTTTTTTCTCCTCTCTTCTTCTTCTGATATTTTTATTATGCATATGTATGTGTACTTAATGATACTTTGCATGTCTTGTTCACTATTCTTTATTTTTCAGACTGAATAGTTTTTATTGTTCTATTATTAACTTTACTGATTCTCTTATCTGCTAGCTCAAACCTACTTCTGAACTTCCTGAATAAATTTATATATTGGTTATTATATTGTTCAATTCAACAATTTCAATTTTTAAAATAATTTCTATCTCATTATTAGTGTTTTCTACTTGATGAAGACAATCATCATACCCTCTTGTAATTGTTTTTGTATTTTTTAAAAATTCTTTTTTTTTTTTTTGAGTTGGAGTCTCACTCCGTTGCCCAGACTGGAGTGCAGTGGCCGCTCCCGGCCACCGCAGCCTCGACCTGCTGGGCTCTGGCGATCCTTCCGCCTCAGCCTTCCAAGTAGCTGGAACTACAGGTGTGCGCTACCACGCCCGGCTGATTTTTTGATTTATTGTAGAGATGAGGTCTCGCCAAGTTGCCCAGGCGGGTCTCGAACCCGCGGGCTCAGGCAA
>CAUYQG010197674.1:0-39869 GCA_963574415.1 Tarsius wallacei | reverse complement strand
CTCCGGCGATCCTTCCGCCTCAGCCTTCCAAGTAGCTGGAACTACAGGCGCGCGCTACCACGCCCGGCTAATTTTTTTTTTTGACTTTATTGTAGAGATGAGGTCTCGCTTGCCCAGGCGGGTCTCGAACCCGCGGGCTCAGGCAATCCACTCACCTCAGCCTCCCAAAGGCGCGGGATTACAGGCTGAGCCACCGAGCCCGGCTGGCCAATGATTTTTAATGCCACTTTACTGGACCTATAAGCAGAGAGGAGAACTCCCCCTCCTTGAAATACTGCCTTCCCTTGGTTTACAGAGTACCTCACTGTCCTGGTTTTTCTGTGTTCTCAGTGACAACTTTTCTCAGTCTACTTTGCTGGTCCTAAAACCTCTAACTCCACATACTGCAGTAAGTTTGGATTTAGTTAATGCTTTCTTTTTCTTTCCTTGTTTCCTTCCCTTCCCTCCCCTCCTTCACGTCTGTTTCCTTCTCTCCTCTTTCTTTTTCTCCTTCTTTCCTCCTTCTCTTTCTCTTTCTTCCTCTCTTCTTCTTCCTTTTTCTTCCTCTCTTATAATTATCTAAGATTTTAATTAAACTTATAAATTCAGTTTTGAACCTCTCCCAAGTTGGTACATTCAAATTCAGTTGTGTACTCTTCACCTCTGATTAGATATCTTATAAGCACCTAAATGGTATCAAATCCAAAGCTTAGGTGCTGATATTCTGCCCTATATCTCTTGCTCCTCTATAGTATCACCCATCTTAACAAACGGGAATTCGATTTCCATACCAGTTCAGACCAAAATATTAGTGTCATCTTTAACTCCTTTATTTTTTTTGGAATACAATTGTAGCAAATATGGTTAGCTCAATTTTCAAAACGAATCCAGAAACAGACCACTTATTACTAGTTTTGTAGCTATCATATTATGCAAAACATTATCATTTCTCACCAAGATTATTGTAATAGTTTTCAAATTAGTCACCTAGTTTCTGTCTTTGTCTCTTCTGCTATCTTCTTTTTTCTTTTTAATTTTGAAGATGTGTGGTACAATCTTCAGGGTTAAGAATACAAATGTTCATTATGCAGGTACCCTTGTTGATGAGGTGTGCCCCCCTTTCCCTGGCAGTTTACCACTACTGCCAAACCCACCTCCTCCCGACCCTCCACCACCCCTTTCTTACAGTATTATAATTGTTCAAAGTTTGCTTATGAGTGAGAATATGTGGTACTCAGAATAGATTACTCAGTATTATAAACTCTAAGTCCATTCCAGTTGCTGCAAAATTCATAATTTTGTCCTTCTTTATGACTGTGTAACATTTCATTGTGTATATGTATCACATTTTTTTATCCAGTCTGTGGGGAGCTGGCCATGGAGGCCCACTGAGCCTTAGGGATCAGGGAGGGCTGTGGACCCCGAGACCACTAGGATATGTTTGGGAGCTGTTGACCCCATCCCCCACCCTTTACCATTTGGCATATATAACCAGAAAGAACTCTGATGATTTAAGTATGAGGCTCTGAAACTACGGCAGGCATGGTTAACTTTAGAAACTCATTGTTTCTGTTTCTCACAGACTGTGGGTTTGGCCTTTATATAAGCATAGTTCAAACTCGGGTCACTTTCAAGAGCCTTAATATAATTGCAAGCTTTTTTGTATTAGAAGCATAAGTTTAAGTTTAGTATAGATATATAGAAAATAAGATTTAACAGTAGTCATTTTGTTAAGAGATTGTAATCAGTTGTTCCGAGAAATGGCCCACCGTCTACTTTGGACTGGGCCACATTCTTTAGGAACTGGTTTGGGCTATAATTAAGAGTTTTTATAGTGTAGATAGAATTAGCGTAAAACAGAAAGGAATTAGGATTTAAGTTAGTCATTAGGTGTTGTGTATGCATAAGTTTTCAAAGTTATTGATCATTAGCATATTATGATGTTAGAATTGTTGTATTGCTTTTGAGGAATATTAACCAAGCATGAGGAACAGTGAGATAATTTTGGGATTGTCCTTCCTCATGCTTGAGGAAACACCTGGTGGGTGGGGGATGCCCCTCGTCCACCTGGCTTTGCATTCACGTGAAAGGCTTGTGATTTTACTTGTGATTTAATTTGTGAAAATTTAGGATAAAAGGCTTATGGTTTCTCCCATTAAACGGCTTCTGCTCAATCCATTGAACAGTTGTCCATTTTCTTTCTTTCTTTTTCTTTCTTTTAATATCTATCCCTCCTACAGAATTGGCTTCTGCACTAGACAGGAGTCCAGTCTCTTTCTTTCTTTATATCTCTCCAGAATAATCGCCTACGCTGCCACACCTCCCAGGGACCCCCTAATCTCTCTGCAGGGGCTGGCCCCCCGCACAGTGTATATTTATATTTCAGCACCAAATTGGAGAGATGACAACATTCATTTATAATCATTATCCCAAGACAGTCTTCCTCTCCAGCACCTCATTTCAGCAGACACATTTAGGGCTGCATATAGCATCATGTTTAGCTTGTACATTCCTCTATGGAATACAGTTCAAAGGCATGGGACTTCAGGCTTGCTGTTGGTAAGAAAATAATCTCATAAAATCACAGGAGCTTCCCCAGAGGATATTGTGATGTTTACAAGAGCAGAGTTATTATTGGTTCATTTAGGCTCCATCATTCATTCTTGGGCAAACCCGTTCCTTCTCGCCCATGGCAGATCACACATCTCCCTTCAGGCTCTCAGCATTCGAGTTAGAAGAAACAATTCCAGATTTATTAGGCAATGAGTTCAAAAGTACAGGCTCCTGACGAAACTGAAATTTTAGGTGTGGATGCTGAATTTCAAAATCTCATGCACAATGACAGGTGGACTAAGGGGACCCTCAGTGCTTGATCTGCAACAGCTCCACTGAACTGTTCTTTCTTACAAGGCATAACTTGTCCATTTGGTTTTCTGACACTTTAAGTGGACAAGTGAAGGATGGAAATGCTATCAGTTGCCAAAGGTTGCCTGGAATTTTTAATTTAATTTTTAAGTGTATCATTTCCTCTGTTTTTTTTTTTTTATTCATATACACTCATTTTTTTCCCCATTCACTTTGAGGTCTTTCAAATATTGCACACATTTTAAAAAAATGATATGAGTAAATCATGAGACATTCTCTGACAGATAGAATTGGGATGTGAGATGTTTCCAAAGCTTAACAGAACAAAAGCATTTCATGGGAAAGTTATTTCCACCTCTTTAGATATTTGCCTTTTCTGCTAGCAACAAGGTGGTGGTGGTGGGCAGGGAGAAGCCTAGAGATTGAGAATTGATGACGTAGAAAATCCTTCATGTTCTATGACAAGAAAGAAACTCTGGGGATGGAAATCTATGCCTTACTCTTCTAGCTGCCAAATAAGGATAGTAATAATTATTCCTGGGAAAGTTTTGAGAATAAATTAGATTGTATATGAAAAAAATACTACAGGAATGTGCTATATTATGTCCAGAATTCTCTTTAGCAGCAGAGTGTTATTTATATTACATAATACAACTCTAACTCGTTGGTGAAAGTACAGGCCAAGAGTGGGAAATGCATTTTTCTTTACTCTTCTTCCTAAATCTTAATACAATGATGAGAAAGTAGAAGCTATGCTTTTGGAGAAATGTACACTTTAAGTAAAATTAACTTTGCTGACTTTGTCTTGTTAGGAACAGACTTCCTGGTGTCATGTATCTCATAGTGTCAATCAAGCTTGCCTAGAGTAAAGGGAATTTACAAGACCTAAGATATCATACATTGGTCAAGGACTGTAAAAGTCATGAAACTTGTAATTACAAAAGTTATGACCCGCCCAGAGGGGGAGTAGGTAGGGACTTAATCTTCCAGTAGAATGGGCCCTATCTACAGGAAAGTCAAGGATCCCCTGGAACCTACCTACTGGGAATGCCTAGGAGATAAGGAGGAAGTGCACACTCCATTAGCTCCAAGGAATATCGTTCGGGAAGATACAGAAGAATTAGAATCCTTTTCACATCCTTCTCTAGGGGCTATGATAATGTGGGTGGACATTAATGAGTCTCTGTGTCACAGGATCTTCAAGACATCCACAGGTGGTCGATAAGGAAGTCAAGGGCAGTCATGTGCAGTCACGAGCAACACCTCCAAGGAAAGGATTTAAGCCAAGACTCGGGGGGCTATGATGCCACACTCACCTAGAGTGTAGGCCCACTTCCTGTCTGTGGGGGGTGAACTTTTTTTGAATAAATCTTTTCTTCTCTCACCTCTTTGTGTTGCAATTCTTTGCAAACTACTTGGATTTCTGGTTTGCCTGAGCTCACCTCCGGCTTGCCAGCCCCGGCAGTGCTGCACGCCTCTCTGCCTCTCCACCCTCACCCTGTCCTTCCATACCCTAACAGTTGGGAGGTTCTGCCAGCTGCTGCCTTCTGGCTCTCTGAAAGTACTGATGGTTCATTGTCATCTTGAGCCACCAGTGAGATTGTTATGGAAACTTAAGAGTTGTCCTCAACTCTCAGTGACTTTCCCTGCTGAAAACAAACATGCAGCTTGTCTGTAGCATGGCAGCATCCTTCAAAGTCACAGCCCCCTTCATTCTTTTAGTTATTCCTTACAGCAGCATGTATTGTGTATCCACATCTGCTAGGTCCTGTGCTAAAGTCTGGGGAGAGGGAGATGAGAGGAACAGCTTCAAGGTCTATGGTCAGAAAGACAGATAAATCTGGTGCCATGGTAAGCAGGAGGTACAAGTCACCTAGCTTCAAGAGCAGGGTCAGGAAAAGGCTTCTAGAGAAAATATTTTGAGTTGGCCAGACACAGAGTTAAAAATGAGGGAAGAGGGTCAGGAGAGACATTGCAGGCAAAGGAAACAGCATATTACAAAAAAAGGAGAAATGTCTTACAGCAAACAATAGCAGCAACAACAGTAGTAATAATAGTATTTGGCTTTCATTGCCAGGAACTGGACGGATATTTGAAGTCTATCATATCATTTGCCCTTCGCAGCAACCACAGGGAAAGAGGTACTATTACTCCTATATTAGAGTGAGGAAATTGAGGTTTATACACAGTTAACTCTCTTAAGGCCACATAACCAGCAAAGAGGTGAAGCAGGTCTTGCTTGAATCCAGGCAGTTCTATCTCCAAACCCATATTTTCTGGCTTTCTGGGTTGGATAATTTTATCTGCTTTTTCCATGGTCTGTTGACATTTTTCTAGATTCTGTAAGCCTGTCAGGTTAATTGATCATTAGTTCATTTCTTACTCTGTGTAATAAAACAATATAATTCAGTGGTCCTGGGGGTTTAACTATGACACCTAGTTGCTTCATGTGATAAACATCATGGGCTGTAAATTAGAGTGGACAGCATATTTTCCATAACTCTGTGCGTTTTGCATCCAAATTATATGTCAGACCAGTAGATTAATGTAATGAGAACTTTATTGAGATAGTTTTGGATTTTACGTTGCAATTAATTTTAAAAAAACAACTACTTGCAATGTTTGGATATAGTATCAAAGAAGACTGCATAACTATCTATCAAGGCTATTAAAATACTTCTTCCTTTTAAACTATATACAGATATGCAAGGCAGGACTTTATTCATTCTTGAGGAACAAAATCAATTAAAATGTCCATAAAACAGCACGTGCCTAAGAAGTCATCATAGCAATAAACATCTCCATCAGTTTTTGGCATGTGTCAGCTTTTGAGTGAATTTTTCTGCCTTTGTCTTAAGAGACCATTATTTATCTATAGTTCTGTGTTTCCACTCAATCCTTGCCATCTGCCCATCTACTGCTTCCTTCTCTGGCTTGCTCTAGAGTGTGGGATGTGATGTTGGCATTCTGAGATTATAAGCTCATTCTGGATCTCTGGGATAGCTTGAAAATGCAGAGCAAAGCATCCTAGGGTATGTCCATTTCCCCTTTTTTAAATCACAAGGGGAAAGTACCTGAACATATACAGATGTAACACAATGGCTTCAAGGATGTGACAAAGCTTCTTTCACCAAAGCTAATGGCATGGTGTTTTCTTTAAGTTTCAAATTGACTAAAAATGAAAACTTCTGTATTAGGTACAGAGGGAGCCCTAGAGGTACTATAACTATGCCCCAAATCTCTTTCGCTGGTCTCTTCTAGTTTCTGATGGAATCTTCTCTGATTTTTGTTTTGCACAGACCCAGAACAGAATGAAGCTGATGGCAGACAACTACGATGAGGACCACCACCATTACTACCACCACCACCACTACCGACCTCCCGGGAGGTAGCAACATTCCAATCATAGGCCCTCCCTGGACCAGGTCAGTTTGCATTGCCGCTTAGCTCCAGGATCCCCGCCCCCCTTGAATATTTTAAGATAAAATAAATAATACCCAAGAAATATAAACAGCATAAAGTGATATGCTCTTTGAACTGAAACTAATAGCTTTGGTATTTATTTCCATCACTCAAGGAATCTAAATGTTTTCCTTTTTCCTTCCTCCTTAAGATTTTGTCTTTTCTTGTTTATGTTATGCATTTTCTTTCCTCCCCTCCATTCTTCTTTCATAAATATGTAGTCTATTGCTGACTTAGTATCTAATGGCAGACTACTTTGGAGTGTCTCTTTCAGAGTGTTAAGAGAAAGCATTTTTTTCTATGAGCTTGCAACCAGAGAAGCCTTGAGTTTGCTGAGCACTTTCCTTGAAAATTCCTTAGTGATGCAACTTAATGATGAGGTAAAACAACAAGGAGAGAAACCTGTTTTGCTAGTGCTTTAGCCAGTGAAGTCAAGGAATCTGATTTATTTGATTGGAACCCTATCTCCTCCCTTGACTAAGTAAAGCAAGTGAAAAGATGTATTGACAGAAACAAAATTGCCTGTAGTTTTTAGCGATATTTACATTAACCTACTGAAGGCCAAAACTATTTATAGTGTTTAGCATTAAAACTCTTAAAAGTAAATGTTATGGAACTTAGGAAATTAAATGCAAAGTAGCAGGATAATATAGTCAATATGAAAAAATATTTCTTCCTTTATTATACAACATTCCTCTCCCCTTTTGTGGTGATCATAGTGTAACCTACATAATACATTTGCATAGGTGTGGGCAATAGGTAATGAAATAGAACCATCCAAATACATATGAATTCCTTTGGATATGGGAGGGTGAGGGCTTGTTGGAATTACTTGTGTGAAAAGGGGGTTTACTTGTTTGCTGGGGAAGGAGGTGCTTGTTATTCTCCTAAAACTTTTCAGGTGGCTCTGTTTTATTTCACCTCCTGTCATTAGCATTCCAAAGGAGAAGTTAAGATTCAAAACCTTCAAGATGCTTTACCAGGAGTACAGCTCCAGGAGGAGCTACTTATATTGACCACAACCTTAGAAGTTTTCCCCAGAGGGGCACACGGCAGCACACTGGATACCAGTGTCACTATCAGGGGGAGAGAAGGTCCGCTGGTAGTCCATACCTCACCTGAGTGCAATTTACTTATATAGTAAATCCTCACACATAATCTACAACTCTAAATAAATAAATAAATAAATTAACTTCTCCCCAGAGCTGTGCAGTGAGGCAACCTGGACCAGGAGGGTTCCCAGTCCCTGAGCTTTGTACCCACTTGCCCTCAGAGACCTCTGACATTGCAGAAAGCATTCACACAGAACATCTAGACTTCTGAAGCCAAGTGTAGAAAGGCACCATTTCATGTTTTTAGCTCTCAAAAGTGGCTCTTGATTTGGAGATCTGACATGTGGAGAAAGATTACTTTCATGTTGTTATCTTGTATGTGTGTGCTTTTGTTTGGGTTTGGTTTTATTTATTTAATCCTCACCCCCTCACCATCACCACTTCCACCTCCTCACAGCTGCCTGCCCAATATACCTGGCATCCTGCTAACTAAATCTCCTCACTCTCATTCTTGCAATTATGCTGTTATTTATTTGCTTATTCAAACAGTACTTGAGCATACATTCCATGCCAGCCATTGTGTGGGACTTGAGGAAATGAATAATAGACCAGACACCATGCAGGATGATCTTTTTGCATCCAGGACTCACATTTCTGTGCCTGAGTCTTGGATTAGATGTTAGGTCTTTAAGGGTCTGGATCGCATAACTTTTTGTGCAAAATGCAACTTTCTATGCTAAGGCACCTGTCATTCTGATTCTAGCTTGGAGGGGCCTAAGTGGGCAAAGAGCCTAATCATTTTGGGGCAGGAAACCCCAGAATAAGTGGCCAATGTTGAAAACCCAGAAGAAAACTCCCCTCTCTCTCTCTCTCTCCCTCCTTCATTGAATGGAAATACTCATAGGAGTTGGGAAACTCAAGGAATTTTGGCCACCTTTAAGACATTCTGATCCTATTTAAAGTTTACATTTCACATTTTATTTATAGAAATCCTACTTCTAAAGGAGGGTTACAGAGTTTAGGAACATGGAGACATAATGCTTATGATATTGATTATGGAAAAATATGGTTGAATCTTACATTTTATGTTCAGATTCTTTGTTACATATTCACACCTCTCTGGTCCTTAGTAGAAACTCAATAAATGTCTATTGAATAAACTGCTTCTATGGTACCTTTGAGAAGTAGGAAGGGCAGATGGAAGTATCCCCATTGTACAGATAAAGAAACTGGAACTCAGAGAGATTGTTAAAAATCCAGAGTCACAAAGTTGGACATCAACAGGCCCAAGATGGAGGCCCAAGTCTCTGAGTGCTATACATTGGTGGCAAACCCTTTGGATGCTGGTATGATTTATCTTTACAACCACATCTTGTTATGATTATACAACTGTAATGCATCTACTTATTTATTCTAGAATATAGAAGTCCTTTTTTCCACCATTGCATTGTAGTGCCTTTTATTCTACTTTGATTTATTCTCCAAAATTGAATTAAAATATTGTTTCATCAGTTCTGTTTCCATTTGCCTCGTTTCATTGTTTTGTTTCCATTTTTCAGTTTTGTGACTTCATTCTTTCTCTTTACTCCCATTTCACCTGTTCCCCTTTACTCTTCTCTATTCCTGCTGTCCTTGTGCCAAGAAAAATGAAGCTTTCTGCAAACTTTCCCACTGCCACAGAATCACTGGAATGAGATCCTCAAGTATGGAGAGACTGGCCCAGGGAGGGAGGGACTTGCTCTGGATCACAGAGGGCTCTTGGTAGTGGATTGCCAGGACCCACATTTCCTTGCTCACTCACCCATGAGGGCCTGGAGCCAGCCAGGCCCCCAGAGCAAGTAGAGCTTTGTTCGGTCAAGGGCTCTGTCAGATCAGCCAGGGTCCTAGGAGTACCCTCAGACAGTGACCTTCTTGCAACAGAAGCTGGGTTTTCTATTTTGCATTTTTAACTTTAGGGTATCTGCTCTGTGGACCTAGTCCTAGAAAATTGATTGCCCTAATCCTAAATATTACCCACTCCACTTGGTCATATCCAGAATCTGTCTGGAGACATAAATAGTAATCTTTGGTTCTTACTCTGCTGTGCCTCATTGCTGTGTGGTCCCAGCATGTGATGGCTTTTAGCCAAGATATAAGTTTATACTGCTGAACACATTTCAGAGCACTGAATATCCAACTCCCATTCTCTGCTGAGAGTTCCCAGAGAATTCTGCTTGGGACACATGTCATTTTGCCATAAGCCATCAATTACTTGGTCACCAAAGAACCTAGACCTAGATTTGGCCTTATTTTCAAAATGGTATTCATGAGACTAATATATAGATTGTATTTTGAGATATAATAAAATGACCCCAGTGACCCAACCCTCAACAGATGATAGGAATCTGTTTTACGTTTCTGCTTACAGACTTTGGATTTTTATATGTAGGTGGATGCCCAGAGTACTGAACTATGCTCTGCTTCAAACAAGCTACAGCACTCACTGCCTTGGTTTTAAGATTTATTGTCCCAGAGCACATTCCCTTTTCTCTTCTTCCTGCAGTTCAAAGAATCATAAGATAAAGTTCGCAAAGAATCATACGATAGAGTTCGCTCAGAAAATAAAAAAAGGCACCCTGAACCTGGGCTACCTGCTTCCACTTAGAATTAGTCAGCGTCCTGCAGAGTACTCCCACAGGAGGGAAGTATCTGGCCATCCCTGCAATTAGGTCCTGACAGATGCTGTGACTGGAGGCAGGTGACACTTCCAGGCCCCATGTGCTTCCTGGACCCAGATCTGTTTTTGTAAAACCCGCCTGTTTTTCTCCTCCTCCCCCCACACCTGAATTTTGTGTTTAGCCCACAAGAAGCTTGTGGAGTCTCATGGTCCACCAGGAGAAAGCAGCAGTCACAGCAGTCCCGCTTGGGACCCTGAGACTTCTCAGAGAGCCAGCTCCAAGACCTGGGCTTATCCTCCTACCCTCAGCCCCTCTGTACATGCAGGACCAGCTTTTGTGATTGATGCTCCACTTTCCTTGCACTTTCACCAGCAGATTAGCCAAAGTGCAGCCCTTTGAATTGTAAAAAACAGAAGAGGGGTTTAAATTGCTCTGCTGACCCCAGAAGATGGATTCTGTAGAGTTGTTATTCCTAGCTTTTGCTTAGGGAGGAATAAAAGAAGAATTTATTTTATGTTTCGAGGCTAAATGGATGTGGGATAAATGTATACATACTGTCCTGTGTGTGTGTGTGTGTGTGTGTGTGTGTCACTATGTGTCAGATGAACTGAGGACTTTTCCACATATGGAAGAATTTCACAAGACCACGTTTAACTAGAAATTTATCTCCCTAATTTCCCCTGAGAGCATGTTTGAATATACATTATATATACACACATATATGTGTGTTGTGCATGTAAATATACCTTTGTGTTTCTTACATTGAAGAAAAATTAATGCCATATATCAGAGCTTACTGAAGTATAGTTACAGAACAGTAAAAAAAAAAAAAAAATTTGTTCCCCCTGACAGTAACCGGATGATAAAGGTTACAAGTTTTAGGCTCTTAATATCAGTTTTCCAGCCAAACTGGTAATTCTAAAGCTTGCCTGAATAAGGAGACAGGAGATTTACTTTTGCACTACAAATTCAATTTTATGTTCTACTTCTTGAAAGAAGCCTTGAGTTTTGGCTTCACATTGGGATGAAGCCTTCAAATTCAACAACCCATGAAGAAACCTCTTGTTGGTGCTGACGTGTGTTGGATGGGAGAAGAGTTCAAAGATTTCGACCATTGCCACTCTTGGGCCAGTCCTCTTAGAAGTGGAGCCAAAACTATACTGGCATGCATTTCGAAATCAATCTCGTGAGCCACTTGTCTCTCTTCCAATTCTTCTTTTGTCACAAGTAGATGAGAAGATACTGTGTTTAAAACTCCGCAGTTTAAGAAGTAGAAAGAGCACAGATGCTACTTTTTTCTTTATCCCCTCAAAACTACCTCAAAATTCCCAAAGCTACTAAAATGTGAGCCAGACGGCATAAGTGACTTCTCACCCTTGGGAACACTATTAAAAGTGGCAGTTTATTTGTTTGCTTGTTTTTAAGAGCAGAAATTCTAGAATGACCCTGCCATGGCTGTTTGTGAGGCCTCAGGTAAAGAAGAAAATGGGGACAAATGTCTGAATTGTTGTTGTGGAAAGGTATTTAACCACCTCCTTCCTCTCCCTTGAGAGACACCCCAGTGTATCTTTTAAAACATGGACATCTCCGATTGTGTTCCTCCTCAGCCACTTTCACCAGTTGGGTTGAGAAGAACAAACCATGGGTGTAACTGGTGCAGAAGAAGGAGAAGTCATTCTGAGGAGACACAAGTCAACGCAATCTTGGCAATCCCAAAGAACCCTGGAATCAAAGCAGCATATTCTTTCAGAGGGGCCCAGCTATTCAGAAAAGCAAGAACCACACCTTACATAATTACTCATTTAGGAATATTTGTTAAGTTCCCACATCTGAGACATTGCGGGCCAGTGTAAAGGAAGTGAAGGTGCTGCCTTTTCTCTCAGGGAACTTAAAATGTATGGGGTGCTGCTGATACATCCTTATAAACGTCTGCCACTTGTGTGTGAGGACCTCTTTCTTCCAAGAGCCAGAGGGACCCAACTTAAGACATAGCTTCCAATTGCAGCCAGGGTCTTCAACAACTTGGAAAGAGGACAGTGCAAAGTTCGGAGTACTTCTGAGCTGAGCTGAGCAGACCCAACAAATGCCCGAGGTCAGAATGAGCTCTTTTTTCTGTGACTTCACAGCTAATCTGGTGGAGTTAGAAAAATGTACTTTTGTGATTAGACAGATTACAGTTTGACCCTGGCTCTGCAGCTTCTGGTCAGATGTCCTTTAGCAAGCTCCTTGAACTCCCTCCTTGAGCCTTCATTTCCACATCTGCACAAAGAGTCTCCCAACACCTGTGTTGTGGGGCCTTGGTGGGACCCAGTGAGGAAACATGGAAAGCTGTCAGCACTCTCTCTAACCTGGAGGAGGTACAGATACACTACCTGCTCTTTTCTAGCCCAGCTTAGAAATAAGCTAATGTTTACTTTTTAAGGAGCAAGAAGCAGGTTTCTGAACCTGGCTAGGGCTTTTCTATTTGAGAAAGGGAAGTGTGGGGGGTGGGGGTACTTTTTTGCAAATGGACCCCATAGGTTGTAACAAATACAAATCATTTAAGAGTTTGCAGCCATACCTGACCCCATCACCTGAACAGAGACATCCATCCATGGGCTAAGCATTCCAGGAGGCAGGAGAGATGAAAGACATGAATGCACGGTCTCTAGATGGAAGATCTGGACTTGACCCTGGGAGAAAACTTCTAGTGCCCTGGCTAGACTCAGTGCTCCTTATTTCCAGGCTCATGCCTAAGCCTATTGTTTTCCTTTACACACATGTCTGTTCTTCCCGGCTCTGGCCAAGTCTGTCTTTGGAAATGTAAACAGGATCTGCTTTGGTTGAACCCAGACTCAGGGCACATCATCAATTCTACACTGTGGTCCTGCTTTCATGACTTGTACAGCTCAAGTTTGCAGTCCTGGGACGTGAAGTTTCAGAAAATTTCAGAGACACCATGAATGAGGTAGAGGTGGATGTGGGTCTGAAGACTACCCACACCAGCCAAACCCAGTTGTAACCAGGATAATCTCCTTGAGCCCCTTCCTAACAGGGAGCCAGGTGGTAATTCCTGCTAAAGATCTCAACTGAGTTCCCAAAGGTGGTAGTCTCCGAAAGTGATGCTTCCATGGTTCTACTCTCGTTCCTTCCTAAGACAGGTGTGACAGTAAGGTCCCAAATAAAAACTTAATTCTCTGATTTCAAGAAAAAAAGACAACTATCAAATCAAAGAAAATTGCAGGTGCTTTTAATAATGTATCCAGTGATTGTCTCAGGTTTGCTTGCCAGCTGTACTTTATACTTCAAAATAGAGACCAATTCAAGGTTTATGCTGGGCCATTTATTGTGTCAGATTATAGAGTTTCTTCTCAAAGCCTCTTTGCTAGGGCTAATAAAAATGCCCCGTACCACAGCAAGTCTCTAGCCAATGACTCAGTCCCTTTTCCTTTAGATCTTGTCTTCAGCATTGCCTCTGTGAGCAGCCCATCCAGTGAGGAATTTTGTTTTATCTCAGTATTTAGAGAATCCCATTAGGGCTCAGAATCTGGGATTACAGGATTTCCATCAAGGCTTCTTGCCTCACACGTCATCCCTGGAGCTGTAGATATGTCCTGAGGTTATTTGATAGTTATGCCTCCTCCCCTTCCCAATTTGCTGTATTTTGTGGTCACTGTGCTCTGGGTTTCAGTCCACCTTGGATGTTCCCATTCCCAGATGGATAAAAGCATGCAGGTGACTGATGAACTGATGGGCTTTCTTCCCATCCAGATATTTTGGCAACTCATGGCAGAGCAATCACTCACAAAGGACACACAAGGGGTCAGACACAAGCAGCATTCAGGAAAGCCACTGCAAAGTAGAGTTGGAAACAGAAAAAATAGAAAGGAAACAGACTCTCCTAGACCTGATAAATGCATTTTGAAACTCCAAGTATTTCTACATAATTTGGAATGAAGTTAGGGATCAAGTGATACTTATATGTTTCTTGTTTTTTGGTCCTCAAATTTACATTGGTAAGATTGCTGAGCACATTAATATTTGCATACAGAGATGCAGGTAGTGCAGCAGTCAAACAGCAGCAAACATTTGGGAAAACTTGGGGTTTCCTCTCTGGTTAGCGCCTGCATTTTTTTTTTTAATTCTCCAAATGGACACTGATTCTGACCCAGATCACTTGGTGATGAGAGTTAATTCATGCTTAAGCTTTGAAGACGAGAGAGACCAGAAATGGCCACTACTTCTCTATTTTCTTTAAAAACTTAAACTGAAGACCTTTAAAAATGCATAATATTCTGAGTTCATGAAATGAATTTATTCACATTTCTGCCATATTAAATGTTAGCAAAGGTTATACTGGACTGTCATATTTCTTTACTTTATTCACCAGTATACAAGACATTGATCTGAACATCTGGTTTTTAATAGCCCTCAACATCTGGGAGCGCCTTTTTATTCCTATGGTGGATGAGGCACAGTAGTAGTGGTATTGGCAGTGTATATTTTTCAAGCTTCAACTCCTGTCCATTTCAATCATAATTAATTATCATTTTTAAATATATTTAATTGACTAAAAGTGATTTGCATTAGACCACATTTCACTACTAAGAAAATAATGGTAGATTTTGGTGTCAGTGGCTTATCTTTTTCCTTACTTTCTTCTTCTTTAAAAATTAAAACCCTACACAAATGGATTTAGAACAAACTGAATGTATGTATGCAGTTGGGTTTTAAATGCAAAATGAAATAAACTGCTCTTCAAGGAAGATTATTTTACAGCGATTTAGGAAGAAGTCAGCAGGGGCTGTGGGCTGCATTTAAAAGAAAGCCTCCTATTTAGCTTTGTGACTTTGGTAAATTATAATATTTTTCTGTGCTTGGAACCTTCCTATAACAGTGATTTTGGGAGTGGAGAGTCTTACAATAAAAGCCAAGACCTCTATCCAGAGAAATATATTTGCACATGTACTCAACAACATTCCTCATTGAATTTCAAGAGGTTGCTAGATCCCTTGAAGTTCATTTGTGGATGTCCTAGGGTTTCATGCTGTAAACTTTTCTTTATTTACATGAAAAGAATCATCAACTTTGCTTTTCTCCTGGGACCAGAGGAAGCTCAGAGAATGTAAAAATACATTTTCCCCCGAGCCATGTAGGGAAAAGAGAAATTTATTGCCAGAAACAATTATTAGATTGTTTGGTAATAGATGAACACAGGTAATTTTTACATATGAAGGGCCAGCTAAAATGATCAATGTACCTTATTTTTTGCCAGAATATTTTTACCTAAACTATCAAGTAAAAATCCATACTGGGAAGCCTATTCAGACTCTGTGCAAATCACTTGATTGATTCAAGTCAGTTGGGGATTCTTAACCTTTGTGGGTTGTGGATCCCTTTGGCAGTCTGATAAACTCTCTAGATCTCTTCTCAGAATGAGTCCCCTCCATCCTATCTCATCTGCCCACCCCCAACTACATTACTTCTCTGCCTTATTGGGGCTGGGTTTAGCAATGATTCAAATGTTTTTATGTTATTTAAGATGCAAACCATGCCCTTTACTAGGACTGATACATACTTTTTAAGGAGTGATTTTAGAGTCAGAAATTGTCACAATTCTCCAGTTGTGTTTTTCAGCCGACTGCTTGCTTTTACCAGGTATGTCAGTGTGGTGTGACTCTCATGTCCTTCTGGTTGTGTCAAATGCTTGGCAAGGAATAAGGAAAATAAAACTGCGTATCTTCATGGAGCTGAAACTGTCATCTCTAAGAAGCCCATGTAATGGATTGTGCCATCTCTTCTTGGCAGTTTGGAAGAAAACACAAGGATCAAGGCATTATAATGGTAAATGGGTAACTGTAATTCTTTAAACGACTTAGAATATAAATATTAATATTAGCAAGTTTTGTTAATTTTATTTTATCTGTTGCTTTTTAAAAATTATACTTCTACGAAGCTTTGTCTTACAAATTACATGCATTGAATCAATTTTAAAAGCTTATTTTTAGCTACTAAGAATCTACCTTTTATTTCTGTCCTATCTACATAATAATTTCACGTGTAATTACCACACAGCTATAAATGGAACATAGAACTCTAGTAACTTTTGCTGCTGAGAATTGTACCTCTCTTGTATGCTGCAGGTTGTTTATTTAACACCAAGTCACAAACTTCCTGGAGTTGTTACATGGAATGTGGTGTTGAACTTGACGACATCACATATGGCAATTTATTCAGAACAAGAAGTGTGGAGAGTGTGCGTCATGGTGTTTTTTTGGAGGGGGGTCAGAAAGTACTCAATGTGCCGTTCTTTTTTTCTGGGACAAGCCTGAAATGTCACAGTGCTGGAGAATCAGCAGGTCTGGAACAATTCTCTGGGCTAACTTAGCATGTGTGTCCATCTCTAAGTCTTGCCTTCATATAACACAGCAGCAGGGCTTCAGGTGAATTTGAACCAAGAACTAGTGTGTTTTGCCCCTGGGTGACAGTTTCATTGTTGTGTTTCACTTCTTAGTTGAACCTGCTGCAGGTACCATAATGGACCAGATTTCTTTCTTTGATATTGTAGGAGGAATACATAGGAGTGGTTTTCAGATATAAAAAATATCCACATCGTAAAGACACAATGCCTCCTGGCATCCATTTGCTGCAGTAAAAACTGCTTCATGTTGACATGGGAACATCTCATCTCTTCTCCCCTTTCTGGGTAAAGGAGAAAACAGAACTGGAATTAACACTCTTAGTTACAAAGTCCATCTAAAAGGAAGGAGGTGGGGAAACCAGATAAATTCTGGATGCTCTATCTGAGAGACTCTCTCCCTATCTAGAGAAAACTTCAAGAGAAACTTTGCATTTACTCACACAGAAAAGCTAATAAAAGTGCAAATTTACCTAAAGCTATATGAAGTGAGAAGAAAGGGTTTTACAATATTAAAAAGCAAACATGGAAAAGCTGTCCAAAACATTCATGAAACAGGTAGGCAAAGGAAAGTTCTAAGAGTTTTGGAAGTGTCTTAGGAAGCATCACGCCTACCTGGGGCTCTTCTCCAAAGCCACTTCTGCCATCACGGGTATCAGGGCATGGGGCTACACTTGTATTTCCTCCTGAATAATGAAGATTTTTATTGCTCTTTCACAAATTTCCTAATACCTTTTGTGGTGTTTCCTGAGATATAAATAGTGTTGTTAGCTTCAGGATGAATTGATTCCAAGACCCAATCTTGCCTTGCTTAAGGAAATGTAGACAATTGTCGTAAAAACACTATCCCCTTTATTTCTTTGTGAATTTCCCCAAACACCATGAACTCCAGAAAACAAATTTTTTCTTTTTTTAGAAAATTGGTCAACTCTTATGGAAATTGGAACTGGCAACCAATTCCTGATCAAAACCCCAAGTGACCATACCATGAAAGATAAGATAGACAAGTGGGAACTCTTCAAACTGACAAGCTTCTGCAAAGCAAAAGAAACCATCAAGAGAGCAGGGAGACAGTCCACAGAATAGGAAAAAAATATTTGCCAACTGTATATCTGACAAAGGCCTAACATCTAGGATCTGCAAGGAACTCAAACACACCAAAAGGAAAAACAACAACAACAACAAACAGCCCCATTAAAAAGCGGACAAAAGACACGAATAGACACTTCTCAAAAGAAGATCTACGAGCAGCAAACAGACACACGAAAAAGTGTTCAGCCTCACTAATCATCAGAGAAATGCAAATCAAA
Organism: Tarsius wallacei; assembly: GCA_963574415.1. Classification (NCBI taxonomy): domain Eukaryota; kingdom Metazoa; phylum Chordata; class Mammalia; order Primates; family Tarsiidae; genus Tarsius; species Tarsius wallacei. The sequence goes on along the minus strand of CAUYQG010197674.1, from coordinate 22,147 downwards.
AACATATTGAGATACCACCTAGCCCCAGTAAGACTGGCCATCATTAATAAAACAAACAACAACAAATGCAGGCGAGGATGCAGAGAAAAAGGAATGCTTCTACACTGCTGGTGGAATGCAAACTTGTGCAGCCTCTCTGGAAAACAGTCTGGAGATTTCTGAAAGAACTAGAAATTGACCTTCCATATGACCCAGCAATCCCCCTATTGAGAATAAACCCAGAGGAACTCAAGTCATTCTACAAAAAAGATACCTGCACATGCATGTCTGTTGCAGCTCTATTCACAATAGCAAAAACATGGAACAAACCGTACTGCCCATCGAAGCTGGACTGGATTAAAAAAATGTGGTACATGTACACAATGGAATATTATGCAGCCATAAAGAAGGACAAACAAATGGACTTTGCAGCAACTTGGATGGATTTAGAGTCTACTATACTCAGTGATCTATCACAGAAACAAAGAACAGAGTGCCATATGTTATCACTCATAAGCAGACCTCAACAATTAATTGTCATAATACTATACGAAAAGGATTGGCAGTAGTGGGAACTGCTGGGGAAATGGGGCAGGATGGGCAGTTGAGGGAAACTGCCAGGGGAGGGAGGGGTGCACCTCATCAACAAGGGTACCTGCATAATGAACATTTGTAAACATAACTCTGAATTGTACCCCACACCTTTAAAATAAGAAAAACAAAGAAAATTGGTCATCATAGAACCCTACTTTAAAATGTTGTAATAACTTTTATAGGCTTCAGAGGAAAATTTCTTTCCTCTTTCTTTATGACTCCTTTAAACAAGTTTGCTTAGATATTCTCAGGGCTTTAAAATCACATCTTTAAGGATTTAAATAATAAGATACTGGGGGAGACTTCTATTCCTGGACAACATTCCGTCGCATGTTTTGAGTTGCATTACAATCCATGAGACCTGAGGAGACATTCAATTTATAACTAAAGATGAATAATAGCAGTGCATTAAAAATTAACTGTTTTGAATGTTTTGATTTATGGCCCTATAAAAGAAACATTATACGATGCAATTTTACCAGGCATCAGTAATATGCTCATAATAGCATCAGAAGACCATGAGTTGAATCTGAGTTTTGGTGCTAACATGAATTGTAATTTAGGAAAGGTCGCTCTAAAAATTACTACAAATTAGAATTAGTATAACAACCCTGACAACTCCTCTCATTTTTGCCACTTCTAGATACTAGCCCAGGCATGACTTATTTGTCTAACTGATCATTCAAGGGTGCTATTTTCCGAGCACACCGCGGATTGGGGAAAGTTTGCTTTTCAAAGCATTTGACAGCACCTGGAGCTAACATTTCCCTTCTTAAGCCTCACCCAGGCCCAGCTTTATTAGCATGTGACCTGTGCCGTTGACAGTTGACAGGGCCCTGCACTTAGAAGGACTCCACTCTCAGGTTAAAGTTCTGCTATTGCTGCTTGAAATTCATAATGTTGTTCAAACAAGGGGCCCACATTTTCATTTGCACTGAGCCTCACTAATTATGTAGTCTGAACTGCTTAGACCTGCCATATGGTCCTATATTCTGCCTCCAACTTCTTTCTATACGCCCCCTCCCTGTTGACTCATCCACATCCCTGTTTTTCTGTGCCTAGGATTTACCTGTGAACTGTCTTATTGTTCTGGTTTTCTTCTAGAGACTCCATGGGATGAAATTTCCGGCAAGTTGTTGCCCTCATGGGAGACTCTGCCATACATATTCAACCACTTACCTCTTACCAGGCCACCACCTTCCCCCCACACACACTTTTGATTTGAAAAGATGTTCCTGGAACCCCACCTGTATTTTCTTTTTTTCCTATTTTGTTGAGACAGGGTCTCGATATGTTACCCAGGGTAGTCTCAAACTCTTGGGCTCAAGCAGTCCTCCTCTCAGCCTCCCAAATTTCTGGGATTACAGGCATGAGTCACAGCGCCCAGCCCCTAACTATATTTTCTACCTTGCTTTGCAAAATGCGGGAAAAGCAGCTGCCTAATTCCCTATAACTTTCCTTAGAGAAAATCCATTTGATGTGGAAGTCATTTGTGTCAGCAAATAACTTCATTTGCATGGAATGAAGGTGCTTTCCTTGGCTCCCAAGGAGGCACTTTGGTTTGTGAAAGTGGGAGGTGGGCAGCAGGAGAGCACACAGAGGTACCTTGTGAGATTCAGTGCCACATCTGCTTTGACATTTGAATGTTCGAGCTCTTATTATGTTTTGTTTTGTTTTGTTTTGTTTTTGAGTTGGAGTCTCACTCAGTAGCCCAAGTTGGAGTGGCATGCTCACGGCTACCCCAGTGTCGACCTGCTGGAAAAACAATGATGAGTAAGACAGCCATGGTTGCTACCTTGTGGATCTTCCCATCTAGTTGAGGGAAACAGTATAAATAAATAATTAAGCATATGAAAAGAAACTTTATACATTTTCATCACTGATTTGATGGAAACCAGGAATATACAGAGATTAACACGAGGATTCCATTTTTGTTGTTGTTTTGTTTTTTGAGTAGAGGTTTCACTCTGTCACCCAAGCCTGAGTGCAGTGGCATGACCATAGCTCACTGCAGTCTCTACTTACTGGGCTCAGGTGATTCTTTCACCTCAGCCTCTCAGGTAGTTGGGACTACAGGCATGTGCCACCATGCCCAGCTAATTTTTTAAGTTTTTGCAGAGATGAGGTATCAACTATGTTGCCCAAACTGATCTCAAACTCCTAGACTCAAGTAATCCTCTCGCATTGGCCTCCCAAAGTGCTGGGATTACAAGTGTAAGCCACCACACCAAGACAGAAACCTACTTAAGAAAGGATGTTCAGTGAGCATCTCTCCAAGGAAGTGAGTGTTAAGTTAAGTCTTATAGGAAGAGAGTCAGGAGGTATCCACACCAAGATATGTGCCTTCAAGGTGGTCTTGGGCAGGTGTGCAAAGGACTAGAGGTGGAAAGGAGCTTATGGGTTGAAGGAGCTTGAAGACCACAACTCCGGGTAGAGCACAAAACCGTGAGATGAGGATGGAATAGAGGGAAGAGGCCAGAAATTGTAGGACCTTTTAGGGCAAAGTAGAAAGTTTGGAGTTTAGCCTAAGAAAAAAGAGCAGACATTGGAGGACCTTAAGCAAGGACATGATTTGATTTATGTTGTAGAACAATCCTGCTGCTGTGAAGAGCTTGAATTTTCATAACAAGAAGAGCAGCAGTAGAGGATTTTCCATCATTCGTGAGACAATTGATGGTGCTGACCCAGGGCAACAGTAATAGAGATGCCGACAAGTGGATAAATTGGAGATAAGACTAGGAAGTGAAACCAGGAGGACTTGGATGGGGAGGTAAGATAAAGGACAAAGCTGAGCATACTTCCAGATTTCTACATTGCATTGTCAAAACTGGGGCAAGCCGTTGGAAGGTGGAATCTGAGTAGGAATCCGGAGTTCCATTTTTCTCAGCTGTCCAGTTGGACTGGCCAAAGGAAAGGAAGACTTTTGACCTATTCTCTTTTTCATTTGTCTGCATATCAGCAAGGGACTCCCTGGCCTCTTATTGCAGTGATGTGCAGGCTGACACATAGCTGAAGTCTAACTTCAAGTGTGTGTGGCTCTTCTGACTCTTGAAGAAAAGGAAGGAATGTGAATATCAAAGATTGCAAAGAGAAATCAGTAGTCATAGAATGGGGAGACATTAGGGAGGGTGGAGTTCTGCAGAAAATCCAAGCCGTTGGAATTGTAGGAGGCTGAAAGGGACATAGAGAGAGGAGGAAGATAACCTAGGAGAGGAGGCAGCTGACTTTTTTAGCACTCCTCTGTGATCTCCAAGCATCAAGAATTCGGTCATTTCAGGGGTACCTTGTGAAAATTTTTTTTTTTGATTGTCTTGATTGCTGGCTTCCCATCCTGAAATGCTGAGTATATTGTTTTCTCCAAAGAAGCTTTCAATAATCTCTTTTCACGAATTGAGATGAGAGGTAACTAGAAGTAGCAACAAGATGTTTCAAAACCGCCATGACTCCATCTACTTCCAATTGTAGAATCGATTCCTGGGAAACATGAGATGTTTTTGCTTTGTCTCTGTCCTCAATGCCTTCTTATATTGTGTCCCTCTGCTCCTCTGAGGGATATCTGCATATTTACATTTTCTATTCAGGCTTATAAAGCTACTGTTTAGAGCTACAACTTGAATGACCTGTCCTTAGTCCTTGTGGTCAGTAATTCATTCAAAACATATCTCTTTATCTCAGTGCTAGAGTCAAAGGAGTAAACAAAGTTAATTTCTACACTGGAGGAATTTAGAGTAGGACAAAAATTCTTAAGGTGGAATCCATGAACCCTGGAGGCTCTGCAAATCCCCTGACATGGTCTCTAGACTTCAATGTGGATGTGTGTACATTCCCCAAGGATAGCATCTGTGCTCTTCAACAGACACTAAGAGGGGCCAGTAACTCAGAAAAGGTGAAGAACCACTTATCCAGGGGAGACTGGGTGACAATGTGGTAGGGTGGATGATAGTGTGGTCTCTGGATTCATATGGGCCTGGGTTTGGATCTTGGCTCTAGCACTGCTTGGCTGGATATCCTTGGGTAAATCGCCTTCCATCTCTGCTCCTCCATTTGCTGCTTTGGGAAGGTTGTGCACAACCCAGGGTTGTGGTGGGGATCAGATGGGATGAGCTGAGTCAGGTCCAAGTGATGTCTGGTCTATCCAAGGTAGAATATTGTCACCTTTGGGCTTGGGAGAGAGAGTGCTCTACCTGCCACCTGAGGAAAGTGGTTTATACTGTGGAGTTGGTGAATTTGAGAGGTGAGAGAAAAGACAGAAGAAAGGTATATCAAAGAGGGAAATCTATTCCCATGGCCACACTTATGCACAAGCCAGCTACACATTTTCTAGAAGGCCATATAGGATGTTTGCACTAAAACCACAGCCTCTCCAGTTGCTTCTGATTTTTATGACACTTAGTTATAGCAAAGGAACATTTGATTGTTGGAGAATATGGATTAGTCAATGTTTGTAGCAGAGGGTTTCTTTCAGCTAAAAAAAAAAAGACTGATGAGTAATGTGGAAAGTCAACAAATATTTAACTAACAATTAATCGTGGACTGATGAATTGGGAGGGAGAAAAGGGTAATAATATCTCAGTCCACCTCTTTGTGCTTTAAAGTGTGATGGACTTGGGAGCCAAGGTAGGAGCTTTTAAGTAGACTAGAGTGCAGTCAATAAGTTCTTGAGTTTTTCTGAAGCTCACATGTGTTACCTAGCAAAGTAATGCCTGTTGACTTGGATACGACCACAGTCTCAGGACCTGAAATCTGGATGAGAAATCTTAAACAAACAGTGGTGATAAATGACTATGGGCCAGAAGCGGGAGGCATCTTGCAGAGTATTGTTACATTATACTACATCCTTCCTGTGTCAAGGCCAACGCACAGGGAGCCGGCTCTCCCACCCCTCTGCCATTTGCTGTAGAGTGCAGTTCTGGTCTGGTCTTCTTTAACTTCTTTATTAATGACCTGTAAAGACGAGAAAAGAGCATGTGACGGAAAGGCTCAGAAGACATTAATTTGGGAGGTGCTGGAAACATTAGTGAAGTCAGAGAAGTCCCACAAATGGCCTGAAGAAGGTGAGGAACATGGAGGGAAAATAAATCTTGGCGATGTCCAGACACTCACATCTGGTGAAAATTAATCTGAGACACAGATATCAGTGGATGGGAAGGGTATAAAAAGGTGGATGCTAAAAGACAAAAACAACTTAGTGGATATCAGCAGATCCAGCCAAAAGTCTGCCATGGGTGAGAGTAGGGAGAGAGACGCCCATGGCAGTTGGCATTGTCAATGTTAGCAAATGCCAGAGAGGTGTTGTGACCACGTGTGACTGTCCTTCCCATCAGTTGTGTCTCACACCCGGAACATTACAATATTATGCATGCTCTTTCTTGGAAGATGACTCTGGTTATCAGAAAGATGGAAAGCATTTTTTTTAAAACAATGTGACCACCAAATGAGGGCAGGACACCATTTAATGTTGGAGATAAGTCCAAAGCTCCCCCAAATTAGCATTTGAATGTATGACCAGAGTGGCATTTTCTGGTGGACCTTAAGGATTCCTCTAAGATATGTAAATGTGAGCTCATAGGTTTCACTCCAGACTTGTAGACTGAGAATAGGTACTTCTCAGGGGCCTGCTTTGGAGAGCCATTGATTGGTGGGCAATTTAACACTCCAGGTCAGAATTTTATTGGTGTTTCAGGGAGAGAAACCTCCAACCTCATCTATTTTTAGCCATCTCCATTGCCCCAACAAAAGAGAAAAGCCAAATACTTCTAAAATAAGAGCACATATTAAGGCCACCACTGGGTGTATCAGTCATGGTTTATGTCATTGAGGCATCACTTGTCTGGGTTCCATTAGCCATGCCAAAATGCACCTTAACTGCATCTTCAGGCCTCCCCTGTATATGCCTTCCCAGAGTAACATGATCCCTGAAGGAAAATCGCTGGCCTGCCTGGTGGCTACCAGATATTCTCACGAAACAGGTACTGCAGTCTTCATGTTGCCTTCCCCACAAATGTGTTTGTTTGTCAGACACTTTGGACAGAAAAGTACTTCTCTCTAGCTTTGTTTTCTGGGAAATATCATTCAAATACTAAGAACAGCAGCATACAGAAACTGAAAACTTCCACCATGCTGGGTTCGGATCTCAGTTGCTCATGTTCAATCCTGAGTATAGTAAGATGGGGATGCCAAGTCCTCATTTTCCTAAAGCTGATCCTGCACTTGTAAACCTAGGGCCACAATGGCCTTGCAGCTCACAGGGCTGTTGCCATGGTGATTAAATCACTGAGATGCTTAATCTTTATAAGGAGGTCGCCTTGCCATTTCTTTCAGCCTTCCCTGAGAGTCAGTCTGGCTTATTTGCATGTTCATTGTGTCCTACCAACTTGTGCCTTAGTAAGTCAGGCCCCTCCTGTTATGTCTATGTTGGTGGTTGCAGAGCGAGGGGAGCTTCAGATTCTGCCAGTCCCCAAACATTTCCCTAGCCCCTCAGTCACAGTGTATATGCTGAGTGGTAGGGACAGAGTCCCTGGAAGGCTGTAAGAGACAGGTTGTTATTTCTTTGAGAGAAGATTATTTTTCAGGTAAACCAGTTAGTACCAGAATAAAAAGGCAAATTCCCACAGGTGGTTAAAGACCCCTCCCTGTACACTGTAACTTTGTCCATCAGAGGAAAACGCAGGACGAAGCTCTGAAATAGAAATTGCAAAGATTGCTTTCACCACCAATTAATTTTCCCCATTTATTACTTTTATGTTCATTGTAGAAAACTTAGAAAGTTCAATGAGGAGATCGAGAAAAAATTCTTAAAATCCTCACTGAGAAAAAAAGTATCATTTTAAACTTTTCAGTATATATCCTGCCATGTTTGTCCTACATGGTCTTGTAAATGGCACGTATTTCCCGAGATGGTCTTGTAGATATCTACTTGATGGGTACAGGAGTCCAATTTGGCACGATCTTTGCTGCAGAGTGACTGGGAAGCACCCAGACTCTAGAGCCTGTCACACCAAGTTCAAATACAGGTTCCACCACTTTAACCTGCTGTCTTTAGCCTTCGGAAAAATGCCATCTTGGGGAAAATGCCTACAAATCTGTTTGTAATTTCGAGATCTATTCTACATTGGACAATTGGGCAGTCAGGAGATCCGGGGTAGGCTAGGGTGGGTATACCAGAGCTCTGGGAGTGCAGGGGCTGGGAGAGGCAGCATTGCTGCCCAGTGGGTTTGTCCTTGGCAGTGGCATGAGGCTTCATTGTGGGGCAACAGAAGTTGGTAGCCTAGGAATGCCTGTGGCTGCCTTGAGACAACGTATGCTGGAATTAGCAGCCCTGCTGATATCTCAGCTTCCGTTCTTTCCTCATACCTTGATTTCTTGATGCAACTGCATTATTTGAAAAGAGTTTCTGTACAAATCCCTCTACCAACACACACACACACAAACCCTCTTTGATTAAAAAGGGCGTCTCTCATTGCCCCAGAGCACTGGACTGTGAATAGATTCTGCATGTGGGCTTTGGCTGCTGTTGTCTTTCGTTCGTTTCATGGTCTGTTTGTTTACTTATATCTCCTAGTGCTGGGGCACTAGCATGGGAGCATGATGAAAATCATGTCATATGAAAATTCTGCTCACTCCTCTTTGTCTGAAGCATGTCTTACATTGGGAAAGTAGTGACCTGCCCATTTTATTCTGAGGGAGGAATGGCTTGCAGGGCTATCAGCATTTCTACCAGATCCCAAATGTGGTTCAGGCTCCCAGGCCACTCAGTACAATTAGCCACAGGAAAGAATTGTCCCTCTCTCTCCTGGAATATGGAAGGAGAAAGGGAGAATGAGGAAGGAGAAAGGGAGAATGAGGAAGTACACTGGAGTCAAAGAGCTATCTTTATCAGACCTTATGAAATACCTCCTGTCAGATGAGGAGGTGGCAGTGTGTGAGGGTACAAGTTGAAATGGACCAGATGAATTCCCTCCATGTTGTTATTTTTAAAAATTATGAATGCACCAACATGTTGATGGAGGCTAGACTATTAAGCTGTCTTCACACTTCCTGGGTGAGTGTGGGCACCTGGTTTGAGACTCAGGACTCCCACCCATGGAAGCCTGAAGGAGCTTTATGAAACTGGCAGGGACAGGAAAGGGCAAGCTCTCATTTCCCCAGTCATTGCTGCCCCAGCAGACACTGAGGGAAAGGTCTTCAACCCAGCGTCTCTCTGTACAGTCTACTCATCTTGGAAAAAATGCTTTAAAGTCTTGAGAGCTGCCATGGCCACTTCTCCCACTTCTGTCTCCTCCCACTTCTGTCTCACTCACACAGTGCCCCTGTCAGTTTAAAGAAAATGCCCCACGTTTCCCATTTTCATCTGATCGCCCATTAGCTCTATGAGGGATGCAGGCAGGTGCACCATGCTTATTATATAGGGTAGGAAATCAAGGTGTGAAAAGTTGTGATTTGTCCAAGACTGGAGAGATTGGACAAAAGAGAACTGGGACATGAACTTCAAACGTGCAACTCATGGTCCATTGCTCCTTCCACCATAGTAGTAATTCCCTAAGGTTGTTCCTCAGAGCACTCACAATGTTGGATATTAAAAGACACTATTTTTAGCTGGGTGTGGTGGCTCACGCCTATAATCCCAGAACTTTGGGAGACTGAAGCATGTGGATTGCTCAAGCCCAGGAGTTCAAGATCAGCCAGGACAACATAGCAAGACCTCGTCTCTGTAAAAACAATAAAAAAAATTATTTGGTCATGGTAGCACATGCCTATAGTCCCAGCTACTCGGGATCTGAGGTAGAAGGATTGCCTGAGCCCAGGAGGTCCAGGTTCCCATGAGCTGTGATTGTCATGACCATGCCAGGGCACTCCGGTCGGTGCAGCAGAGTGAGACCCTGACTCAAAAAAGAGAGACATTATTTGAAAAAATGGTAATGAAGGCATTCTATGTTCAAATAGTTTGAGCAAAATTGGATTAAAAAGAATTAAATTGGTTTCTTCCTTGCAGGCTTTCTCAGAGTCTTTGATAGGCCGGTGTCCTCAAGTCACACTCTGAGAGAAAGAGAGGGTTTGCTTTGTTTATTGCTCATGGGCCCTTTTCTTCCCAGACCCTCATGTGGAATTAGAAAGCACAGAATATGTTTTGCTGCAGCCTGCTTCCTCTTTTGTATTCAGGATGGGCCATTTGCCGATCAGGGCAACCATCATTGATTGAGGTAGTTACTGGAACCTGCAGAACCTTTGCCAAAAAGGATCAATGGGCCTGAAGAGAAGGCAGGGAACCCAACACCACCATTGGGTTTTTCTTGTCCTGGCTATACTGAGAAACTATGTCCCAGTACTTACTTACCTGGAACTTGCAGGCATATATGTTCAGTGTTCAGTAGACTGAGACATGCCAAAAAGGAATTTGGGGTCTTTAACAAAGTCGCCTTTGCAGTAGAAACACAGGCACTAGGATGTTGGCACAGGTGAGCACCAGCGTCTTCTCCTGTGCTGACTACCGCAGGCTTGCTGCTGTTCCATGTCAGGAATCAGCAAACTTTTTCTGTGATGTCCAGGTAGTAAATATCTTAGGTTCTGTGGTCCAAAAGGCTAAATTCAGGATGTTAGTATTTATATAACAAGAAAGAAAAACAATTTTTCACAGATTTGTTTAGATTGAAGGAATTCTAATTATCATGAGTGTAATTGTGATACAAGTGTACTAGTAAAAAGAGTGGGATTCTTTAGGGAGAAGAACATTTCACCTCATTGGGGTTCAAAATTAGTGTCCTCTATTCATCTAAATCTGTTGCAAAGATGCATCTGCTAATTCTGATTTGTACTAGTACTTTATGTATCTGGTCTTTAAAACTGTTGGTCTGCACAGATAGGTGATAAGCATGACACACAAAATGCTGTCACATTACAGCAGCCTCGCTGACATTTGCGGTGCATGAGCAGCAGTGCCAAGCTGTGAGTGTGCCATGCATGGTCTTGGCTGCAACTTCTCATCCCTGCCTGCCAGTGCTGTGCAAAAGCAGCCAGAGACCCCATGCATGGGCATGGCTGTGTTCCAATATAAACTGCACTTATGGACAATGAAATTTGCATTTCATATGATTTCCATGTGTCATACAATATTCTTTTTAAATTTTTTTCCCCAGCTGTTTAAAAAGATAAAATCCATTTTTAGCTTGCAGTTCCTACAAAAGTTAGTAGGCTGTCACATGCCACCCCATCTTAAGGAAGTGCTTCCATACTGGTCAAATTTTTCAATGCTCACACCTCCTTATGTGGTGAGTCCTACTATGATCCTATTTTCCAGGTGAGGAAAGTTAGGTACAGAGAGGAATAGTTCCTTGTCTAAAGTCATACATCTCTGGAATCTCAGAGCCCAGGCGTATCTGACACTAAAACCGCTCAGCAGTACTGTTGCTTGTCTATATTGACTTACATTGCATTCCTCACGGAGAACCTTTCAGATCTCTTCCTCAGTCTTCAAGCTCTCCACCCAATCCCCTCTCATGGGGAAGGGAAGATAGGCCCATTTTTCTGAGAATCACAAATACAGTCAACAAGAACACTGTACATTTTCCTCTCTTCACCTTAGGATTTTTTCCACCAACCACCTCTCTGTTCCCTTCTCACATCTTATTTTACCACCTCTTCCTCCTCTTACTCTTCCTTTTTGCATAAGTGAGATGTCCATCCTGCATGTAGGATCTCTTGGAGTGGGGATGTGAGCTCTGCACTCCAGATCTGCTGTTTAATAGCTGTGTAACCTTGGACACATTATTTAATCTCGCTGAACCTCAGTTTTTTAATCTGGAAAATGGGAAATGTGATCTTTTTCAGTTTTCCTTCCTTGTGGAGTTCTTATGGATATTAAATAAAATAATGATGTGAGACGCTAGCCCAGGGCTAGGACACAGTAAACACTCAATCAAGACTAGCCTTTTTTGTTTTTTGTTTTCTCCCCCACTACTTCCTCCTCTGATACTACACTGATCACTTCGCATAGGCTTGCAGTGTCAGTATCTCTGGAATTATTTGTCAGGTCTACTGTGTGTTATAAAGATCTCAGTGTTTACTGGCTCCATGTCTTCCAAATCAGCTGAGCACTGAGCACTAGGCTGCCTGCTGTAACTGCTTTGCATGGGCACAGACTGCAAAGGAACAAGTGGACTCTTCTCCCTGGGAATCTGCATGCTTTGCACCAAAACCCCCTGCCTGAAATGGGTTGCATAAAACTCTCCTAGGATCAGACACACACACTAGGGACTAAAAGATATACATCTGCAAGTTCAAAATCCCTCAATACACAGTCCCAATAAACTAGCACAGTTAATAGCCAGTTGGAAAGAGGTGAGCGAAGAAGCTTAAAACTTTTCAACCATTATAAGAAACATCATTATGAGCCGGGCTCAGTGGCTCAGCCTGTAATCCCGCGCCCCATTTTGAAGATAAGAAAACTGGACCCTAGACAGTTTATGAAAGTTGCCCCTAGTTGCGGAACTAGTGAGTGATGGAGTTGGAATTTTTAAGTGGGTGCTTTGCCCCTGGAGGGCACTCCCTGTGCCTGGATTTTTCAGCCTCAGCACTATTGACATCTAGAGTCGAATTCTTCCTTGTCTTGCGTCCTGTCTATTGTAGGATATTTAACAGCACCCCTGGCCTCTCCTACTAGCTGCCAGTAGCATCCTTGCCCCTCCCCAGTTGTGACAACGAAAAATGATGCCAGAGATTGTAGAAAGTTCCCTGGGGGGCAAAATGACTCTTGACTGAGAACCATTGCTTTACCCCCAGTTGCCATTCCTGAAATCAATTTAGACTGTAATCAAAGCTTGACCACAGACTGAAGCAACTTCACAGATTTGAAACCATCATCCATACTACTTGGAGGAAGCAGAGCTTTCTTGTAGAGACTGGAAAGAGAAATGAACTTTGAAGATGTCCGTGTGCACATTAGGACACAGAAGAGGGAACTGGCAGTCAGGGTGTGCATAGCAGATGAAGGTACAGATGATGATCTTGCCATAATGAAGTACCACAAACATTGATCAAGGTGTAGACATGCTCTCCCAAAGGCTGTGAGGGAGAATATGTTCCATGCCTTTCCCCTAGCTCCTGTGGGTTGGCAGTCACTGATATTACTTGACTTGTAGATGCATCACCCTCTTCCCTGTCTTCATCTTCACCCATGTTCTCCATGTGTGCATATGTCTGTGTCCAGATTTCCCCTTCTTATAAGGACATCAGTCATATTGGGTTAGGATACAGGATGTCCTCATCTTAACTAATTGCATCTGTGACAACCTTATTTTCAAATAAGATCACATTCTCAGATATTAGGGATTTGGATTTCAACATATGGATTTTGAGGGGACATATTTCAAACCATAACAACCCAAGAAACCAAGGAAAACTACCTACAAAATAAAGCCCTGGACCACATGGCTTTCCAGCAGAATTCTACAAAACATACAAGAAGGAATTAATACCAATCCTATTGAAAGTATTCCAGACAATCAAGAAAAATGGAACTCTCCCCCAATCATTTTATGAAGCTAACATCACATTAATACCCAAACCGGGTAAAGATCCAACAAAGAAAGAGAAGTACAGGTCAATATGCTTGATGGACATAGATGCTAAACTTCTCAACAAGACTCTAGCAAACCAGATCCAACAACATATCTCAAAAATAGAAGCAGAAAAAGCTTTCAATAAAATTCAGCATCCCTTCTTGGTAAAAACCCTTGAACATCTAGACATAGATGGAATATATCTCAGAATAGTAAGAGCCATCTATGACATACTGCTAAACAGACAGAAATTGAAACCACTTTCCCTGAAATCTGGAACAAGACAAGGATGCCCACTCTTACCCGTCCTGTTCAACATAATATTGGAAGTGTTAGCTAGAGCAATCAGACAAGAGAAGGAAATCAGGGGTATCCAAATAGGAAAAGAGGAAGTTAAGTTACCCTTCTTTACAGACGACATGATCCTATAACTCGAAAACCCAAGAGAATCTGTCAAAAACCTCCTTGCTCTAATAAAGGACTTTGACAAATCTCAGGGTATAATATAAATGTGCAAAAGACAGTTGCATTCCTAAACATCAACAATAAACAAATAGAAACCCAAATGAAAAGCACAATCCCATTCACAATAGCCACAAAAAAAAAATACCTTGGCATCTTCTTAACCAGAGAAGTGAAAGATCTTTACAATGAAAACTACAAAACACTGCTCAAAGAAATCAAAGATGACACAAACAAATGGAAAAATATTCCATGCTCATGGATTGGAAGAATCAACATTGTTGAGACATCCATGCTACCCAAAGCAATCTACAGATTTAAATCAATACCCATTAAATTACCATCATCATTCTTCTCAGACCTGGAAATGACAATACAGGGATTTATATATAAACATAAATGACCACGAATAACGAAAACAATCCTCAGAAAAAAAGAAAGAAAGTGGGAGGTATCACACCCCCAGACTTTAAACTTTATTACAAGGCTAAAATAATCAAAACAGCCTGGTATTGGCACAAGAACAGGCATATAGATCAACAGAACAGGATAGAGATTCTGGAAGCAAGACCTCAATTTCTCGACCAACTCATCTTTGACAAAGTCTCCACCATCAACCACTGGGGAGAGGAGAAACTATTCAGTAAATGAGGCTGAGAAAACTGGCTGACCACATGCAGAAAACTAAAACTGAAATAAGACCTCTACCTATCACCATACACAAAAATAAAAAAAACTCTAAAAGGATCAAAGACCTAAACATAAAACCTCAAACTATAAGAACCTTAGAAAATGCAGGAGACAACCTTATGAAAATTGGAACTGGCAACCAATTCCTGATCAAAACCCCAAGTGCCCATGCTATAAGAGATAAGATAGACAAGTGGGAACTCATCAAACTGACAAGCTTCTGCAAAGCCAAAGAAACCATTGAAAGAGCAGGGAGACAGCCCACAGACTGGGAAAAAATATGTGCCAACTGTATATCTGACAAAGATCTAACATCTAGAATCTGCAAGTAACTCAAATGTGCCAAAAACAAACAGCCTCATTACAAGGTGGGCAAAAGATATGAATAGGCATTTCTCAAAAGAAGGCATACGAGCAGCTAACAGATATATGAAAAAATGCTCAGTCTCACTAGTCATAAATGAAATTAAAACTACTTGGAGATACCACCTAACTTCAGTCAGAATGACCATCATCAATAACTCACAAAACAACAGATGCTAGAGAGAATGCAGGGAAAAGGGCACACTTCTACATTGTTGGTGGGAATGTAAATTAGTACAACCTCTGTGGAAAACAGTTTGACAATTCCTAAAAGATCTAAAGATCACCCTTCCATACAACCTCACAATCCCCCTAGTGGGAATATACCCGGAGGAACTCAAATCACTGTATGAAAAAGATACCTGCACAGGCATGTTTATTGCAGCATTCTTTATTACAATAGCAACAACATGGAACCAACCATGCTGTCCATCGAGAGAGGACTGAATAAAAAAAATGTGGTGCACATACACGATGGAATATTACACAGTCATAAAGAAGAACAAAATCATGAACTTCACAGTAACTTGGATGGACTTAGAGTCAATAATACTGAGCGATCTATCACAGAAACAAAGAACTGAGTATCACATGTTCTCACTCAAAAGTGGACCTTAAACCATTATTGTAATACTATAAGAAAGGGATTGGCAGTAGCGGAAACTGCTGGGTGGTGGTGGGGGCGAGGACAGGATTGATAGTAGTGGGAAAGTACCGAGGGAGGGGGAGAACACCTCATCAACAAGGGTACCTGCATAATGAACATTTGTGTACCTGATCCTGAATTGTACCCCACATCTTTAAAACTAAAAATAAAAAAATTTAAAAACGAAATGCTTTCTCATAAGTTCATGTAAAGAACATGCACGTGCACTCCCTAAAAATAAATAGCTAGATAAATAAACAAACAAATGTTTTATCTCCTGTGTCTGTATTCTTCTTGCTGTATCTCATTGTTATGTTGATATCTGTTCACTTACTGGGCCAGCATGTTGGCCTTTCTTCAACTCAAGAATGGTTTGACATTCCTACCTCCTAAGCTTCTCCTCTATTTTGGGTTGAATTGTTTTTAAACCTCTTCACACAATGCTACATTTCATTATCGTCAGTTATGGATGTCATCCTAGTCCCTAAGAAACTCTTTTCAATATACTAAGTGATAAAAATAATTTATGTGGATCTCCTGAAAACATGTAATTACCATCTCTTGTGAAATCTTGTAAACCTGTTGCCATTTTCTTGTTTTCAGCTAGTTCCCCCATATGTTAAATAGAACAGGGCCCTTGAGCAGTTTGTATAGAATATTGCTTGAATATTTTTTTGAGAGGGCCTAACGTCATTGGCCTGTGGTTGTATTCCATTGACAGAATATGGCAAGATTAAGGTCATGAGTTAGGTGGTTGGTAATCTGCAGTTTACATGTGCAGTTGACAGGGAGGTTAGGTGAGAGGGACAGACAAGCAGGGGATAGTGATCCTCTAAACCACTTTCTCAGCTTCCATTCTCTCTTAGGTTCTATGAGCCTGAGACTTGGAGACAGCCCCGTAGCCCAGGTCTCTTCAGGTTAGCTGCTGGACTTGCATGAGTTGAGGGTGCTATAAGTGTGAGCTTGGGCTACCAAGCATGCATGTGGAATAAGCAATCCTCCTGTCTTGTCCTCCCTAAGTGTTGAAATTGGAGGCCTGAACTATATGCACCCAGCCCATATTTATGTATTCCTTTATTTTCATCTTATTTGTGTATTTATTCATTTTGTTTATGTTCATAAGACTTTATTATAAAAGCATAAAACATCAAACTAAATTGTCATGTTTCTAGTCCATATGTTTTCCTGCTTCCTGTTACTGCAAACCTATCACTGGAAGGTAAGATGTGTTTACAGAAAAGCATGTAATTGTTTGGTGCTTACAACTTTTCAATATGAAGTTAAAAACATGGAAATAAGAAAATACACCAGTGGAGAAGGCTTTAGAATAAAGACAATGTTTTTGCTTCAAAAAACGTAGATGTACTTATCATTAGAAATATCTCTGGAATCTTTCAATGGATTTCTATTTTACCATATTTAGATGCTGGTTTTTCCACAATTCTGGCAGAGTGACCAATAAATAACAAGTATTTATCACAGTATTATTTTCAGGACAGAGGTGTACCCTCAGGGAGGACTGGCACCAAATCCACAAACGTCTGCAACCTCTCTTTAACAATATGTGAAATAACTCCTGTTACCTGGAATTGCACAAGAACTTTGGGATATAAGAGAGAAATATGAGACTTGGGTCTTCCCCTGACTGCAAATAATTCACTCCTTTATTTAATACCAATGATTCTCACTCTGACTTTTGCCTTTTTATAACCACAATGTATGTGCTTCAGAGAGGATTTTACTCTTAGCTCTATTTAGAAAAATAAATAGAGCTATGTTTACGGTTTTCCCCCAGACTCAGAATTCTTCTGATTATAATATTGACACTAAATCATCATAAAACCAGAAAAATGCTTTCTAATAGAAGAGTAAGTAAGTTATTGGTTTGAGTTTTTTTGTAATGTATTTATTTACTATAGGACTGTAGGGCACAAGTGAGGATTTGCTACATAAGTAGGCTGAATGCAGGTGATGTTTGGGCTTCCTAGTGGCCCTCACCCCCGCTGGTAGTGGACAAGGTATGCTCTGTGTTGTCTTGTGCTCCCCTCCCTCCACTATCCCTTCCTCACCAAGTAGTGCCCAGCAACTACCAATTCCCTCTTATGGTAATGTGACTATATGTATATGTGACACAATGGAGTATTTTGCAGCCATAAAGAGGAACGAAATCATGGCCCTTTGGATCAACTTGAATGCTTTGAGTTTTTAAAGACAAAGTGCAAAGTTTTGTTTTTATCCTGCATTTGTCCTAGTTAATGCTGCTCTCAGTGAGACCTGGCCTGGCACTTGGCAACAATTTTCCTTGTTTTGCTGAACCATCTCTATGCATCATCAAGGATCCCTTTAACGGGTACCTGTGCCAGGATATTAGACACATTCTATAGCTTAGAACCGAAAGCGACCTATAATCTGGAGAGGGCAGCTGCTTTCTCATCTCTCTGACGTTTGTGGTGATGTTCTAGGTTAGGAAGGAATGCTTTCCCTTTTATTAGACGGTCTTTTTAAAAAATTCCTGTCTCTGTCTGTGACCTAGTCATGTCAAATGTCCTAGACATGAATGAACTTGCTAACTAGTTTTTTGTTAGATGGCTAGAATATTTATGACTTTCTTACTTACACATCTCTGCTGAAGTTTGAAATTTTAGCAGTATAATTCCTTTATTAGCTGTGTTAGTTCTTGGAGCAAACTATTTCTATCACTGTACAGAAAAGGCAAATTGAATTTGTATTCAAAGCAAGCTTGAATTTGAAATAAGAACTTTCAGTGTTTCAAAGGTGGACTTTGAGTGCTTCAGAGTTTGTGTCTCTGCTGTGCTGTGGACAAAGTTAAAATGGGGCCCAAACACCAGGTGTCTTAGAGTCCCCCAACTGTTTCTCTTGGCTTTAGAAATTACATTGAAAATATCCTTGTCCTGCTTTGCCCCACTTTGTTTTGGTTTTGGGATAGTGCTATACAGCTCAGTGGTTCACAGCTCAAGTTGATCAGACCAAGAAGCACCTGGGAAAGTCAGTCCAAATACAAGTTCATAGTTCTCACTGCTGAAATTCTGATTCGGTGACTAGGTGTGGCCTGGAATATATTTATTAACATTACTCACACGTGCAGTCATCATTAACTTTACAGTTTACGAGATGATTATTTCCTATATATTATTGCTTTTAATCTTCACGATTGACTTATGAGAAAAGCATTACATTCCCGTGTTTTGCTGATGAAGAAATCAAAGGACCAAGATTCTGAAACTCGCCCAAGTTCCCCTTGCTGTGAGTACTAGCACCAGATCTCAGGTAGAGTCTTCCTAACCCCCAAGGCCCTTCCCACATTTCCAATTCAATTGTGTCAGTTCTTTCCAAGTAGGTGTTTCTCTCATCTATATGAGATTTCTGCAAATAAAACAAAACAAAAACCTATTAAATTTTTTTTTTCACCTAATATAATTCCTCACTATAGGCTGTCAGAGTCATATTCTGGTCACTGACTATTAATTTGAGATACATTTTTTGAAAAAAATACAGGACATGGGAAGGGGAAAAGATACTTTATTATGATGATGATTAAGGAATAATTCACATATCATAAAACACCATGTTTAAGCTTACCATTCAGTGTATTTTGTTAATTTCCAAAGCTTTTGCAACCATCATCACTACCTAATTCCAGAACATTTTTGAAATGCCAAAAATCACGCCTGTATTTATTGGCAGTCACTCTTCATTCCTTCTTCTTGCAAACCCTAGGATAAAGTTATCTACTTTCTACTTCTAGGGATTTATGTGTTTTGGAAATTCCATGTATATGTAATGATACAATATGTGGTCTTTTGCATCTGGCTTATTTTATATAGCATAATGTTCTCAAGGTTCATCTTTGCTATAGCATATATCTGTACTCCATTCTTTTTTATGGCCAAATAAGATTTCATTATGTGGTATACCACATTTTGTTCATCTATTTATCAATTGATGGACGTCTGGGATGTTTTCACTTTATAACTATTATCAATAGTGCTGCCATGAACTTTTTTGTACATGTTTTCCTGTGAACATCTATTTTCAATTATCTTTGTTGTATATGTAGGAGTGGAATTCCTGCATTATATGTCACCTTATGTATGACTTTTTGAGGAATGACAAACTATTTTCCAAGCTCAACGGCTTCACCATTCTGCATTTCCACTAGCAATGTATGAGAATTCCATTTCCTCACAAACTCCCAACTCTTGTTGTCTTTTTTCTTTTGTCCTATTCATGCATGAATTGTGATACTTTTCTATAGATTTCCATTTTCTTAGTGACAAATAGCATTGAACATCTTTGCATGTGCTTGTTGGCCATTTGTATATCCTTTAGAGAATTGTCTCTTCAAACTTTTTCCATCATTAAATTTGATTGGTTTTTGTAGCTCAGTTGTAAGAATTCTTCATATATTGTTGGATACTAGCCACTTGTCACATATATGAGTTGCAAATATTTCTCCCATCATGGGGATTATCTTTTAACTTCCTTGATAGTATTCTTTGAAGTAGAAAAGATTTAGTTTTAATGAAGTCCAATCTATCTATTCTAGGTTGTATGTACATATTTAAGACAGTGTCTAATTCAAATTCACAAAGACTTATACATATATTTTTTTCTAAACATGCTTTTGATTGAAAACGTCTGTGGATTTTAGCAGAAGATGGATATTATTTAATCATATCTTACGTCCACTGACTGATATTTCTCTGGTTGATATTGTCATGTCCTCCCAATGGAACATCTAATGACCTGTTACAAAGACCTGGGAAAGGGTATCCTATCACTGGTTGATTCAGCTGAGAGTCCTGGTCATGTGGTTCAGTCTGGCCTTAACCCAACTCAGTTTCACATATTCCTCAGGACCTTTAGAGATGAAAAGTTGAGTGCTTCACTGAGAAATGCTTGGAAGCTCATGTTAATCGAAGGCTAAAGTAGACTTCCTCAGTCCATTCCAGACAGAGGGAGCTGTGGGTGTTAAACCTAGTTTAGATTTTTATCTTGGTGGTACTTGAAATCTAGACCTACTTCTGGGTTTTGGGAGGATTGTTCAATTTTAACTAGGTTCTTTCTAATTCTTTTACTATATGTGTGATTTCTTTTTAGAAATAGTGGAAGATATATTTTTATAATGTTTTGTCAGTTCTTTGCCAGCTATTTGTCTATGATTTTAAAGTGGGTAAAGGAAAACTCAGAATTAATATATTCTTGACACATACTTATGGTTCATGCACAGTGTCATAAACTTAATCTTATCATGTGATTATACTTAATCTTATCAACTATCTTCTTTCTTGGGTATTATCCCTTTCATGATGGTAAAAGTAAACTAAAAAAAAATCACAAAATTCCCCTGGGTCATAAATCTAGTGAGGAGAGGAGTACGAAGTTCTGTTTGGCCTTCAAAGCCAACCTTGTACCATTAGAGCAGACTGAATGACAGTATTTTTGCTGGACTAGGTCTCAAGCTTTGTGGTTCTGGATTGATTTTTCCAAGGAAACAGTGTGTCCTTTTAATATTATCTCAAGCCTTTACATTTCAAGATATTTTAAATTACACTTTTTGCATTTGTCCTATCCCATTGTATTTACATTCTAAAGTTGTCTGACTCATGACTAAATTCTTTATTTTAACACAAACATATACCAGTGAATTGTTTTCACCTTGGCTTTTGTTTTAGCTCTCTAATTAAATATATGAATGCTTGCAAGCTTGTCAAAAGTGAGTGTCCTCAGTTATCACTTGTTAAGTGGAATTTGCCCTTAACAGATTCCTCATGATGGAATCAGGTCTTGCTGAGTTTTACATATTTAGTAATCTTTTTCTACTACCTTGACACATGGATAACATCACTAGATCTAAGGTTCTTGCCAAGATGATTTTTCTTGAGCTTTTAGGTTGACACAATTGTGTGCTTTAGGGGACACAATTGTGTGTCTTCTCATTCTAGGATTCCATTTTGTTCTACTAGGACCTTTGGTTTATGCCAAAGACTTCATTTTTAATTTTCACTACAAGTCTCCAGAGGACACTTTCTTTGACCAGGAATCCCCCTTTCCCTGGAAATTCTGCCTTTCTTAGATTGGCACCGCTGGTCCTCTGCACTGTGAAACTCCTTCCTTTCAATTCCCGGTAGCCAGTGTTCTAATCAACCAAGTCTCAGTCATGCTCTGTGCTTATCCACACTCGCTTGGTGTGGGTGATTTTACTTGTGCTCTGTCATAAACAGGCCCTCCTGGTTGTCCTCTCTGTTACATGCATAGTCTTTCTGCTCTCTCTACTGTTGTATGACTCCCAGACATGGATAAATAACTCACTAGAGGGTCACTGTATTTAAGTATTTAACGTATCCAGTTTCATTTCTGGGTTATCCTTCCTGTGTATCTTTTTGTGAAAAATAAGTGAATGAATCATTTATGACTATGTGATGTATATGTGTATGCTCTTAATTCCCCTTTCCCTAATATAAAACATACTACATTTGATGTGTTCTTTTGTGTCTAGCTTGTTTTACTTGACATATCCTTAAAATCACTCCATATATTTTCATAAAGATCCTCCTTATTCTTTTTTACAGCTGTATGTAGCATCACTGTGTGCTTTGTTTATTCAGTCTTTTCTTTACAGCATGTAGGTTGGTTGCAGTATTTTGCCATTGCAAATAATGCTACAAAGAACAACCTGTGCATATATATATGTATTTTTTTTTAATCCTTGGAATGCACTCTCAGAGATCTCATTATATTAATAGTGATTAAAACTAGCACCATGTGTTCATTTTAGGAGACTTGGACATAGTTGTAGGCTTGGAAAAAGAACTGAGTGATGTCAGAGATTGATCTT
>CAUYQG010197672.1:0-14765 GCA_963574415.1 Tarsius wallacei | reverse complement strand
ACTTGGATGGATTTGGAGTCGATCATACTCAGTGATTTATCACAGAAACGAAGAACTGAGTTCCATATGTTCTCACTCATAAACTGATCTTGAACAATTACAATGCTATAAGAAAGCAATTGGCAGTAGTGGGAAACTGTCGGTGGGGGGGTGGGATTGGCAGTTGAGGGAAACTGCTGGGGGGGGGCATACCTCATCAACAAGGGTACCTGCATGATCAATGTTTATATACCTAACCCTGAAATGTTCCCCACATCTTTATAATAAAAATTGAAATATATATATATATATATATATATTAATAAGAGAGGGGAGGGTGACTTGCTCTTGTATAATTCAAATTTGTACTTTAGCAAAATGATCAATTACTAAGTCATAGACTTTCCAGATTGCTCAAGAGTTGAAACATGTTGATTACACCTATGTTTATACACTGAAAAAGATTAAAATCGAATTTGAAGATTTGTTTAAAAAAGCATAATCATTAAGTTGTTTGTTTTATATAAAATTATGTATAGCTTTTTTTAAAGTAAAGATATGTTCAGGGGCACAAAAGATATTCACTAAGTAGTTTCTTTGCCATCCATATTGCAGCTGAACAGATTTGGCTTTGAATCAGGGGAGGAAAGTGTGAGATGTAGAGAATAAGAACATGACTGCTACTCTAACTGCCTCTATGTGAGGCTGAAACATAGGGAAGTTAGGAGGGACTTGTTAACAGGTATGGTGACTCTTCCTTCATAAAGTCATAAAGTACCATTGTCCAAACTTAAAAGGCCTGTTCAAAAGGGCGACATGTGTCATTCTTAGGTATTTGGATTGGTACATTATCCAGGCTAGGTTAGCGTTGGTAGTACACCAAGATAAGGCAAATCATCTCAAGCAAAACATCATTTTATAGGGAATAAGCAAAAGAGGGTATATAGTTGACTAGCTACACTGGTCTCTTAAAAGTCTTATATGAAGGGAGAGGCCTGGACCTCTGTGTCTTGCTTTGGATAATATCCTCTATACTCATTCTGCTTGTGGCCATGCTGGTCACAGTGCTTACTGCAGCTGCCTCACCATGTCCAAGGGAGCTGGTTGAAGAGATATAAGAGAAAGGAGCCTGTGACTTTTCATGGCTATAGCAGTGATATACCAGAATGGGGTCAATGCCATATGAGTTACTTTTCAAGAGGTGTTGAAATATCTGCTTGTTATGCAACTCTTTCTGAAAGTTACCTTGAAAGATTTTGAGCTACAGATGGGATAGAATAGATCAAAGAAAAGAGACATTCCAGGAAGGAGACTACCCATACTCTATCTGCCATGAGACCTTTGATATGGAGCACTTAAAAAAATTATTAACAGAGTTCCCATATATCCCTGCACCCCCACTAGTTTTTCCAACTATTAACATCTTGAATTAGTTGTAGTACAGTTATAATTGATGAGTCTATATTGATACATTATTATTAAGTAAAGTCCACAGTGTTCACTCTTTGTGTTGTATATTCTATGAGCTTTGACAAATATATAATGACATGTATCTACACCATTACAGTATCAAACAGAATGGCTTTACTACTCTAAAAATCCCCTGTGCTCCATATATTCATCCCTCCTTCCTTCCCTCCACTCCAATTCCCTGGCAACTGTTGCCCTGACTGTTCTTTAACTGTCTCCATAGTTTTGTCTTTTGTAGTATGTCATATCTTTGGAATCATATAGTAGAATAAAGCTTTTATATTGTGGGCCCAAACAGGGAGAGGCCTACCTCTACATAGTCTTCAATTTAAAACAAGATTTCAGCCTTTTTCTCCCTAGAGTACCTGGCTAAATCTTTCTCACCTTTAGGGGGAAACCCCCTTCTAGATTCCACATACTTCCTCAAGTAGCATACTGTCTCCCTCCTTTTCACAGCCAAATTTTGTATTTTGGTTTCTTCAACTCTCATTAACTCCACAGTCTACTCCTATCTGGCTTCTGTTTTCACCATTCCACCAAAGTAGCTCTTGTTAGGATTACTAATACCATCCATGTCCTGAAATTCAATGGACACATTTCAGTGTTCATCTTACTTTATTAAAACAATATTTGACACTGTTGACCACTAATTTCCTTTCAGAATACTCTCTTCATTTCTCTTTCCTGATAGCACAATTGTCCCCACCTCTTTGGCTGCTCTTCTCAGTTTCCTTTCCAAAAAAGGCCTCTTTCTTGTTACTCTATACTATCTACCAAGACAAGTTTAAATACTTCAAATTCCATTATATGCAAAGTTATAATAACTGCCTATATAATCTGTAGAACAGCCTTTATAATATGTGCAAATGCTTATGTGATATCTCCACTAGGATTATTTTCAAGGCACCTCAAATTTACCAAGTCTAAAAACAAACTCATGATTGTCTTCTAAAATCTTAATATCAAAAGATCATACAGGTTTACCATTATGAACCAGAGTCTGGAGGAGTCCTTATTAATGTACATTAGAAGGCCTAATTAAGTAAAGGTGTTTTATATCTTTTTGCAGTGCTGGAGAAAGGGGGAGAGGATGGAATGCAGATGAGATGAATTGCTAATGATTTACGCTGATTTTCCTACCAGTTTGAAAGGATGGGGTAGGGGAGGGATGCTTAGAGTCACACTTATTTTTATTTAAAGAAAATAGAGATATATGACATTTCTTACATATGTAAATTTGTGGAGAAAGTTTCATACCTGCTACAGAATTATACATTTATTATTATTATTAGAATAAAATCTATCTTTTACACTCATCTGTATGCTGCATCAGTACAGTACTCATGCCTGTTTTGCTTACTATTGTATCTTTAATGCTAGCACAGTGCCTGGCAAGTAGTAGACTCTCAATAAATATTCATTACACAAGTGAATGATGGGTCTGTATCTTCTTATGTGTATGATACTATGCACTCAAGTCTACTCAGATTTGTCCTTATTCTTTATCCAAACATATATGCCTCCATGGCTTAAAAAGTGCAGTTAGGCAAACCTGACCTGAGAATGAGTAATGCCAGACATATTCTCAGACTATTTTGTGGGGCATGGGAGATGTAGGTAGAAACTGAACCTGTTCTTTAAGAACAGCCATTTGTTGCCTCGTCTTCCTTTTATGCAGTTTGTCATTCTCAGCTTTAATGCTGTCGTGGTCCTTGTGCACTATCAGATAGTCAACTTCAAAAAAATTATGTCTATTCAAAATCAGAACCAGAAACATAACAGATGGGAGTTGTCAAGGCGGACCCTAGGAATGCATAAAATTTTGAGTATATGAGGTTTGGAGGGTTACCAAAAGCAAGAATTACATGATGTGCTTATGGATAACCTCAGCAAAGTTACTAGAAAAAGTGGAGACACTTATATAGTACAGGAGAAAGGCAGAGAATAAACTGGATACATGTTGGAAAGAGCTATTCTAATGGGCAACAGTCAGGAAGGGGCTGGGGCCGAGAAATAGGGTGTGATAGACTCACTCTTTGTGTCTTCTGGAGTAGGTCGTGACTTACTAAAAAAAAAAAAAAGCACTAGAAGCTTTCTATAATTAACATTACTTAGCATTTCAAGGCTTCCAACTGATCTTTCAGGTAAGTCACCCGTTGTTCTGGGTCTGGGCCTTCTTTTTTTGATTCTTTGCTATCCTATTGCACTTGTCCTGACAGAGGGAGGTACTCCTGGCCCCAGTTCTTAGAGGTGTGTAGTCCTGGGCTTTCTGATTAAGTACTTTGTACTTCCACTGAGGATTATCCTTTAAGTTCTTTCTGAGCAGCAGGAATGGAGAAACCATAGAGGTTGGACTACTTTGCACTCTCACCAGCACTGTAGAAATGTCCCCTTTTCTCTGCGCCCATGCCAGCATCTGTTGTTTTTTGATTTATTAACTATAACCATCCTTACTGGAGGTAGGTGGTATGTCATTGTGGTTTTGATTTGTACTTCTCTGATAATTTGTGAGTCTGAGCATTTTTTCATATATCTGTTGGCTGCTCATATGTCTGTCTTCACTGATGATATGATTCTATACCTATTAATGTTTCAAATGAGAACCATGAGGAAAACAAGTAATTGAAGAAAAAGGGAAACAAAAAATCAATTTACCACATGTATGAAAAATTGTTTTAAATCAATTTAATAAAAAGAACTTCCAGCTCTAAGAAGTTCTGGGGTTTTACAGGTCAAAATGGCCAAGTATTGGCAATTTCAATATAATAATAATAGTAATAATAATAACCAGAAGAAGAGACAAGGATTTAAAATAAGAAAAATCGCAATAAAATTAAATGTTAAAAATTATATTATATTTGTAAATGAGTAACTAAAAACATGATCAAGTTGAATCAAAACAAGATCAAGATTTCAATTGCAATGAAAATATTCATATGTAATAAAAAAGAACTCATTCCATACTTCATACTTTAAAAAAAGTTAACTCAAAAGAGATGCCAGACTTAAGTGTAATACCTAAGATAACAATATGTAAAGAATAAAATGTAAGAAAAAGAATACTGGTCACCGTGGGTTAAGCAAAGATTTTGTAGCCAGATCTACAAAAGGAAAAGTTTCCAAAAAGAAAAAATCAAGAAAATCTTTTAGATAGATATTATTAAGAGAATAAAAGGACAAGAAATAGACCAAAAGACAATGTTCTCAGTCATATACTTGATAAAGGACTTGTAACCAGAAAACCTAAAGAATGCTTAAACTTTAATAATTAAAAATAATTAAACTGCTCATTAAAAATTGAACAAAAGATCTGAACAGATACATCACTGAAGTAAATATATGGATGGCAAATAAACACATGAAAAGATGCTGAGCGCTTTTAGTCATTAAGAAAATGCGAATTTGAGACACAGTGGAAATTACTACACAACTTTTAGAAACAATAACATTAAAAAAAAGAAAACAGACTGGACTTGGTGGCTCAGCCCACTATTTTGGGTAGCCGAGGCAAGTGGATTACCTGAGCCTGCGGGTTCGAGACCAGCCTGGGCAATTTGGTGAGACCTCTTCTCTACAACACATAATAAAAAAAAATTAGTTGGGCGTGGTAGCACGTACCTGTAGTTCTGACTATTTGGAAGGCTGAGGGGAAAGGATACCTGGAACCCAGCAGGTCGACACTGGGGTGGCCATGAGCGTGTCACCGCACTCCAGCCTGGGTGACGGAGTGAGACTCCAACTCAAAAAAAAAAAAAAAAGAAAACAACAAAAATATGTACTGTTGTAAGAACATAGAACAACTGGAATTCTCATATATTCCTAGGTGCGTACAAAATGTTACAATTGATTTTTAGAATCTTTAGGCAATTTCTTACACAGTTAGACATATCTACTCTGATATATTTAACCAAGTCAAATAAAAATTATGTTCACACAAAACTCTGTTTGCAAATAGTTATAGTGGTTTTATTTATAATCACTAAAAACAACTTAAAATATTCATCAAGTGGGGAATAGATAAACAACTTGTGGTACATCCAATAAAAAGAATGAAGTATTATACACTTAACAACATGAATGAATTTCAAATGCATTTTTGATCAGTGAAAAAAGCCAGCCTCAAAATGCTGCCTACTGCATGCTTCCATTTATACGACCTCCCTGCAATGGCAAAACTGTAAGAGCAATAAACAAACCAGTGTTTGCCAAGGATTGAAAATGAAGGAATAAGCTGACTGCAATGGGGAGAGGGAGAATATTTTCCTATATTATGTTTATGATGATAGTTATTTGTATATCTGTCAAGATTAGCAGAACTGTGCACTTAAAGGTGTAATTTTATTGTAATTTATATCTTAATAAAATAGATTTTAAAAAAGTATTGTCACAAAACTTTTGGCCTTAGTAAACAAAAGCATCACCATCCTGTGCCATCCTCTCAGTAGTCTTCTTGGTCTAGATCTGCAATCTCAAAAGGTGGGGACTTAGCAACTTGGCATACCTGTTTATACTTAACATAGGACAGGCCTTCTGCCAATGCCAGGCAGCTTCTCAAGCTGCCAGGATGTATTCCTCAATTCCCATTAATCCCATTAAGAACAAGCCAATGACTTTAATTTGAATTCCTGATAGAACTATAAATTACACTCCATCTGCTTTGTAGTATAAGCAACAGATAGACCAACACTTCCTGGAGAGGAATTTGCTTAAACGCTCCAGTTGGAGAAATAGACAGCTGAAAATATTGGTGCCAACGTTCTGGTCATTAGGGAAGTTTCCTTCGGTCCGAGTGTGAGAGGGAATATTTTCTTGATGTATCTGTTCATCACTCCTAGGCCCATCTGGCATTTGTGGGGGTAGAGAAGAGTGTGCTAACATGACTGATAAAAGTATACAGTAGCCTCCCTTCCCTCACTGATTTTCAGGGAATACATTCCAAGATCCTCAGTGGATGCCTGAAATTGCAAATAGTACCAAACACTATATAAGTATACTGCTATTTTTCTTATCCATACATACCTATGATAAAGTTTAACTTATAAATTAGGCACAGTAAGCATTAAACAACTATTAATAAAATAGAAAAAAATATTACATTATACTGTAATAAAACTTGTATGAATAAGGACTCTCTTTTTGGACTGTGGATGACTGTGGGTAGCTGAAACCACATAAAGCCAAGCTACAGATAATGGGGGGCTACTATATTTTCATCATCTGTTTGTGCAGTCCCACTGCAGGCTGGTAGACTTGCCCCAAGTGGTCTTTGCTTGAGGAGAGCTTCTTGTGTGGGCTTCTGAGATACTCTTTTCTTTTTTCTTCAGTTTTTAAAAAATGTCTTTTATATTTTAAAGATGTGGGTTACAAGTCAGGTTGTTTTCAAATTGTTGTCTTTTCTCTCACATCTTAGTTGCTATTTTTTAAAAATTTAAACAAATGCATTTATTTTACTAGGGCTGAAGACTTGGTTTTGTGATCAGAGCAGGAGGACTTTTAAAGCCTCATCAATTCTGAATAGTACAGACCTTAGACCTGAATGTTACCTTGCCATTCTCCTATTTATCACTCCTATAAATAATTCCTTATCAAAACATTGATTCCACTTGAGAAATGTCTCTTGATTTTTATTCATGGCAACTGCCAGTCATTTTCTTATGTTAAGAAACTTTTAAGATACTGTCTCCAACTATCTCTCTACCTCTAGTCTATTCTCATTCATCTTTTTTCTATAATATTGAAAAAAAAATTTTTTCTAGAACGCAAATCTGATTCTAATTGCCTTTTGCTTAATATTCTTAGTGATTATCCATGGCTCATAGGGTAAAGTGCAAACTCTTATCTATGTATTTGAGATCTTCCACAATTTCTATCTAACCTCTTCCAACCTCATCTCCAACCAGGTACCAAGAAACATCAAGCTATTAGAAGTATTCAGACCAGGCCAGGCTCGATGTATTGCATTTAAGTCCTTGAGCATGATCTCTTTGCTTGGAATGTTCTTTCTTTCTTTCTCTCTTTCTTTCTCTTTTTCTTTCTTTTTTCTTCAGGTGGAGTCACACTCTGTCACCCAGGCTGGAGTGCAGTGGCACACTCATGGCCACCCCAGCATCGACCTGTTGGGCTCTGGTGATCCTTCTGCCTCAGCTTTCCAAGTAGCCAAAACTACAGGCATGCACCACAGCCTGGCTAATTTTTTACTTATTATAGAAATGAGGTCTCGCCAAGTTGCCCGAGCTGGTCTCGAACCCGCGGGCTCAGGTTAGCCACTCACCTCGGCCTCCCAAAGCCCTGAAATTACAGGCTGAGTCACCCACCGAGCCCAGCCGGAATGTTTTTTCTGAGTCTCTGCCTGGTCCTCAAGTTTCTGTTCCTTCTTTAGTTCTTTCTTCAAAGTCATCCTCTATTTTCTAGAATCTCCTCCATTGTAATTTGTCAGCATCCTATGTTTCTGACTACTCTCTCTTCCTCCACATGTATGTGAGATAATCTTAGGATATTAATATTACCTAATTACCCTAAGGTGAACATTTTTTATTATGTGAAGTATATTAGCTTTTCTTTGTATAAACCCATTGATTCTATAATAAAATGTTAGTCCTTATAGAAAGGTCATGAAATGGTTGTACTTACTTTTATTTTTACTTACCTCTCTTAAAAAACAATTTTCCTTCCTATCTCAGTGAATTATGTAGCTGCCTTATAATGCAACCAGCACAAGTTGTGCCAGCTTTTTAAGAACAATTTTATTGATATGTAATTTACATACTATACATTTTTCTGCCATTGAAAGTGTACAATTCAGTGTTTCAAAATATGTTGACTGTGTTGTGTAACCATCAGCATGATCTAACTTCAGAACACTTAAATAATTTTTTAATTGATTTAATTTTTGAAATTTAAGATTCCAGAGGTACAAGTGCATGTTTATTACCTGGGCATATTGTGTAATTTTAGAAAATTTTTGTCTCCATTAAAAGAAATACTGTACTCATTATCAGTCACAATCCGTTGCCTGTGACCCCACCCCAGCCCCAATATCCACTAATCTACTTCATGTCTTTCTGGAATTTCTCAATCAGAACATTTCATAGAAATACTCTCATATAATATGTAGGCTTCCATCCCTATTTCTTATATGTCATATTTTATTTTGCTAAAAACAGTACATTGCAGATAACTACTGTATCAATGTGTTACTTTTTGCCTGTCATGTAATTTCTTTGTTGTTGTTGAAAACTGGACATTATAGGGAAGATAGTATAGGAAATTTAGAGATTGATCTCCCTGGGGCTTATTGTTATTTGTCATTTGCTTGATCATTTATTTGTTTGTGGCTTGGTTGAATTTATTCTGTAAAGTCTGTTTCCCTGGTAGTGTGCAGCCTCTAATGTTTTGCACAGACTATTTGTGCCTCTTGTGTTTAATGTTTTGCACAGACTATTTGTGCCTCTTGTGTTTACCTTTTTGACTGGCTGCTAGGGCTCACCCTTGGGTCAGTATAAGCCACTTATTTGTCAGAGGTTGTGCTTAAGGACCCTGGGCAAGTTTTATTTTGATGTTTTACTATAGCTTGGAGGCTGCTATCACAGGTTGAGGTGTTGAAAATATTTTGCCCCATATTCAGTTACTGAATATGGGTAGGTGGGAGATTCCCCTTCTGATTGCTCCTGAGAGGGCGCAGACTTGAGCATACACAGAGTCCTCCAAACTGACAAGGATGATCATGATTTTATGTATAAAGCCTGATGTTTTAGCACTTGCCTCTCCATCAGAATAGATACTGTTTGGTAAGAAGTTGTATTTTAGCCTCTTGCAGAAGTGAGACTATTCCCTGTGTTGTGGTTTGGAGAAAACCCGGCCCCTTACCTCCACTGCTTGCTCCATTCAGCTTTAGTACATGTGCACAACCTTCCTGAGCCCCCGAATTGACAACGATCCCAGAAGACCATTTCTCATGTGTCTGTTTCTTTGGTTCTCTCTCTTAAACTTCTGTTGGCTCTGCTATTGCTTTTGTCAGCCTCCACTCCAGATCTTTGTTGTTTCCCATGATACTCGCAAGCATGGGGTTCTCCATATTCTTTGAAAATATAATCAGATTCCTGAGGTAAAGGTGCAAGAGCTATTGTCCAAAAGGCCTGCCTTGTTTGTGGGTAGAAGCCCATTCTACTGCACTTGAGCGAGAGCTGGGACCCACTTTTCCTCAAGTGATATGTCTGCTCCACTAGTGAACCCTGAAAAGGGGTAAAAGCTTCTGGTCCTTTTGTAACCACATTAGACCTATCTGGTTCAACTTTTATGCAACAAAATTGTGAGTTTTTCAGTTTCCAAGGATCTCCAGGTTGAAGAGCATGTCTAGATGAACCAAGCATGCAACCATGGATGAAACCCGAGTGCTTGGAATGAGGAACAGAGACTGAATTGAGAAGTGGTTACCACATGGCAAGATCCAAGATTCAAGCAGATCAAGCCTTGATGTCATCCCATGACAGGATTCAGTAAGAATCTCTCCTGGCATCACTTCATCTCAAGATTCAATCAGTTTGTGTCTCATTACTATCTCACTTCAAAATCTGCTCCAACTTCCAGCTTATGGAGACAAATTTGAGTCTTACTCCAATCTCCTTCTTTTGGCCACATGACAATAAATCTTTTTCCCTGCAAAATCCTAATCCTTTGTTGTTTTGCTTTCCATTGTGCATGGGCAAATGAACTCATTTTGATTCAGTTACATTTCAAGCTTTCACTCTTCTATTGTGGCACTTGTGCTCCTGGAGTGGAAGTGGGAGATGATTTCCTTGGCTTGTCCTACCAGAAGAGGAGCATCCTCCAGAGATCTGAGAGCTGGGTGAATGAAAAAAGTCACGCACTTCTCAGCTGTTGACTAAAATAAACCTTTGCAGCATGGGTCTGGGAAAGAGAGGATATGAAAAAGCCTAGCTGGTGAGGTGGGGGGTTTGGATCCCCTACCCTCTTTATTACATTTGCTCAGAGCAAGTAGTGACTCATATACCATAAACTCTAGCTTTGCTCACTACAATTTAGTGTATTTCCTTGGGACACTTTCCAGATGCTTTAAATTATTGTTGTGTTTATAATTTTTATCACTTAAATTGTTCTTTTGCTGGAGAAAGGATTCACTGAGCTCTTTATTCCACCATTTCTGAAGTCCTGGAATTATTTTTTTCCCTCAAGTGTATAATAAGCCGAATCACAGAATAAATGAATGCCTTTTTGCATCTGTGACCTTCATTTGCTTACCTTATCACTTTTATTTTATCTGCATAAACTCCCATCTCTTAAGCTTAGATTTTTGAAACTCTGCTTCAGATTTACCCCTCCCTATACAGTTTTTATTTATCTTTCTGAGCTGTCTATGAAAATAAATACAGTTGAGAGTGTTTATCAAGTTCTTTCAAATCTTTGGCTTCATTTCTCTGTAGCAGACTTTTATGTGCTTAGCATAAGGTAGGGACTTAATAAATGGTAGTTCCTGTCCTTCCTTTCTTCCTTTGCATCACTAAACAGTCTATGCCTTTGGTTTAGGAGCTAACCAAACCCATTTTCTCTCTCTTGCTAGATGGTTCAGTCTCTGAGAAGAAGAACACACATTTTTCTTCCTCTGAATTTCCCATGGAGTTGGCACTGTGCTTTTTATGTGGCAGACAATCTACACATTTGATAATTGATTAATTGTATAAATGAAATTGCCATGCTGAAGTTCCTTCAGAGGAAAGACAGGTAGAAAGAAAGAAGAAAGTAAGAGACCAGCATCAGATAATGTATGTGTTTGCATCATCCTGAGCTATGGAAGAGATTTCTGGGCAATCTCACTGGACTGAATCTCATACTTGTTGGGAAGAGGTACATGAGAGGTGTTGGCAGTGGAAGACTTGGGGAAGCAATTATCATAAAATGTGAGAAAAAGGCCATCTGAGGTGGAAAGAATGTATTGGCATTTCTACATACAGATTGCAGAAGTTTATGAAAATCTTGCGGTAAAACTTTGCATGGTGCAAAGACCTTCCTAAAAGAGCTGATGTTGACACTTGTGTGACACCAAACCGCAAGGCATTCTAAAAGTGAGAGGCAGATAAAAGTGACAACTGGATTAAGAACAAATTTTCATTGAACAAATGGGAATTTTCTTTTTAATGTAATGCAGATCAGGGGAAGCAGACAAGATACAGAAATATGTATGCTTATTTTATATTTAAATAGCCAGACTTTCTGTGCTCTGTGGGTGTGCTGGGTGGAAATGACCCTGAAGAGGGAGGGAGGAAGCGAGTGGAGTCAGCCTTCTGTGTCTGATGCTGCGTGTGTGGGCTGAGAAGCCTCAGACATGAAATTTATGAGGACATGAGTCTGATAATGAAGAAATGCAAATGGAGACATCTGAGCTGTGTGACTTTGCGCAGTACATCACCCCGGTGAGGAGGAAGATAAACTTTTCTGTTAAAAAGTGCTTTTAAAAATTTACTGCAAATAACATACATTTTATTTATTTATTTATTTTTTGAGTTGGAGTCTCACTCTGTCACCCAGATTGGAATGCAGTTGCCTCCCGGCCACCGCATCCTCGACCTGCTGGGCTCCGGCGATCCTTCTGCCTCAGCCTTCTGAGTAGCCAGAATTACAGGCGCGCGCTACCACGCCCGGCTGATTTTTTTATTTATTGTAGAGATGGGGTCTCGCCAAGTTGCCCAGGCGGATCTCGAACCCGCGGGCTCAGGCAATCCACTCACCTCAGCCTCCCAAGGCGCAGGATTACAGGCTTAGCCACCAAACCCAGCTAACATACATTTTAAAAAGGTACTTTTTAAAGGTATTATTCTAGGTACTGTTTGAGTACCTAGAATATTAGGTATAGGAGAAATAAAGGGTGAAAATACCCTGCATGGATTCCTGCTGTCAGTATTTCCTCCTCTTTTCTCCTGGTCTACTTCTTTTTATGCTTCTATTTTTGTTTTCCATTTTATATGCAAGTTCTACATGGCCATGATCATATTCTATGTACAATTCCACACCTTGCTTCTTTTTCCTAACAATGCATCATGTGTATTTTTTATGTTAAAATTTTCCATAAGCACAATCTTAATGGCTGCATAACAGTCCATCAAATGGATGTGTTATCATTTAATAATTTCTTTTGTTCTCTATTTAGTTTCTTATCTTATTGGCAAAATAGAAAGCTATAGCAGGATAAACATACTTTTGCAAATATATTTATACATATTTATTTTCTCCTATGTCTTAGGTTATTTCATTTGGATAGATTTCTGGGACTGAAATTGCTAGCTTTTAATAACTTTATATGGACATTTTTAAGACTCTTGATACATTAATGCCAAATTGCTTTGCAAAACTTCCACATCAATTTACATTCCCATGTGGCATATGAGAGTTCTTAGAAAGATAAGTATTAAGACACAGAGAAAGAGAGTATGCCAAAGACTCCAGGCAAGAATTAATAAGATGAGCTGCAGGTATTAAAAAACAAGATATGATTGAAAAAAAATCTTATAAATGGTGTACAAATAGCGAATATTTTTGGCATGCACCTCAAAAATAAGTGATTGTTTTCAGGTTATCACCTTTGCTCAAGACCTAACGTCCATGATACCACCTCCATGATGGCTTTCCACATGTGAAGTCAACCTTTGTTACTCTTCTCCTCATATAATACATATACGTATTAAACCCCTGGGTCAGAAAAGTTAGCACCTGGTCATCTAAAAAAAATTTTCAAAAAATAAAAGATGTTAAAGGATAAATTGCCAAAAAAGGGAAAAAACCAACAAGTAAAACATAAAGCTTATGACATAATTGACCAAAATGCTGGAGTTTCAGATCTCTTCTTCTGCCTCTTCTTTTTAAAGTTAGTTCTACCCATAGTGCCTTCTCATAGTGGCTTGTCATAGATGTTCAGACAGTTTTTGCTGAATTATATTTGCATCTCCCAAGGCCATGAGGATATGAAAAAAAAAAAAAAGAATCGTGAAGAAAGATGAGCTGGGAGGATCATGGGAGGAGGGAGGTTGAAGTTAGTGGACCAGTTTAGTGTGCAAGCTTTATTTTCTCTTTGGTCGTGATAAAGACACAATTGGTTTAGTGATTTTCTGAATCTGTTGAGGAGAGACAAAAAGGAACTGATGTAGCCAAACCTGAATGAGGCTGAAGTCATCCCACCTGTGGGGAGATAAGACTGAGTAGCTCCTACATTGAGAAATGTGCTGATGTCTGTGTACTGAGACAGGAGTTGCAATATATTACACTCCTCTAGGTGGTGCTGGGGTTGGGAAAGAGGATTTCACAAGTTTAAACAGGTCCTCCACCTGTCAGTCATTCCAGAAAAAAGCCATTTTGGGTAGGAAAGAACCAGGTTGAGGAATCTGGCTCATTTCTGTTGAGGCATGTCAGTCTGACCTGTATCCCCCCCAAAAAGTATAGTTAATATTCCGACATGCTTTAATAAGATCTTTGGCACAGTCTTTACATACACTGATAGCTATGTCTCTGCAGGCCTCTGTAGATATCAGGGGGAAAGCCTATACCAGGGCTGGAATAAAGGGAGTTAGAGGAGAGAGGGGTATGGGGGGCACATGCAATCACTGTCCTGACACAGTTCTGCCTGGGCAAATGGTGACTTCTTAAGGGTCACTGCTGGAGAGTGAGCAGAAGTCAACAAAATGAGGATATGGCATGGCATAAAAAGGCCATGGAATCTGTTGCTGAACACACCTGGAGCGTCACTTTGGGGACCTCTCAGGGATATTTCATGATTACATTAGGCATGGTTAATTTCCAAACCTAAATGATGGAAGGTACAGTTACCACTGTAACTTGTATCCTATAGCAATACCAGAGGAACAAGATGAGTTACTCTGTTCAGGTTTTTCTCTTCCTACTCTTGTTGCAATGATTTTATACATGTGGGCTTAGTAATTCTCACAGTTGCCTTATAGATTTACCCTATATTCATTTAAAGTTTAATGGAAAGAGATGACTTTTTTATAATTTTTATACATATAAGTATTAAACCCTGGGTCATAAAAGTCAGCACCTGGCCATCTAAAAAAAATTTCAAAAAATAAAAGATGTTAAAGGAGCCAGGCTCGGTGGCTCAGCCTGCAATCCCACGCCTTTGGGAGGTTGAGGTGAGTGGATTGCCTGAGCCCGCGGGTTCGAGACCCGCCTGGGCAACTTGGCGAGACCTCATCTCTACAATAAATAAAAAAAAAATCAGCCAGGCGTGGTAGCGCGCGCCTGTAATTCTGGCTACTCCGAAGGCTGAGGTGGAAGGATCGCCGGAGCCCAGC
>CAUYQG010197653.1:0-18391 GCA_963574415.1 Tarsius wallacei | reverse complement strand
CTGATTGCATCAGGCCCACCCAGATTATTGAGAGTAATCCCCTTTTTTATTAAAGTCAAATGCGGCTGGACATGGTGGCTCATGCCTGTAATTCCAGTACTTTAGGAAGCCAAGGCAAGAGGATTATCTGGGTCCAGGAGTTTGAGACCAGCCTAGGCACCATGACGAGACCTTGTCTCTAAAATACATTAGAAAAAAAATTAGCCAGGTGTGGTGATGCACACCTGTAGTCCCAGCCACTTGGAAGGCTGAGGTGGAAGGATCACCTGAGCCCAGCATGTCAAGGCTGAAGTGGCTGTGATCGTGTCACTGCACTCCAGCCTGTGTGACAAGAGTGAGACTCTGACTCAAAAAATAAGAATAAAAATAATAAAGTCCACTGATTGTAGATGTTAATCACATCTACAAAATCTCTTCACAGCAACACCTGCATTAGTGCTTGATTGAACAACTGCATACTTTAGGCCAGCCAAGTTGACACAAGACAGTGCTCAATAAATACTTGCTGAATTAATAATAATATTAATAATAATAATAATAAGATAATATGTACTGAGTGGTTAATAGATACTGTTCAAGAACTTTGTATGTATTCATTCTGTTAAGATGGTGTTCAGATGGTGGTGCCTCCTTCCAGTTTTGGTCTCTGGGAGAGGGCAACGTGAGCAGAACCCCCAGCTGACCACATTGAATACAGAGCATTGTTTTAGGCTACTAATATTTGGGGGAGCCGGGCTCAGTGGCTCAGCCTGTAATCCCGTGCTTTGGGAGGCTGAGGTGAGTGGATTGCCTGAGCCCGTGGGTTCGAGACCTGCCTGGGCAACTTGGCAAGACCTCATCTCTACAATAAAAAAAAAAAAATTAGCCGGGCGTGGTAGCATGCTACTTGGAAGGCTGAGGCGGAAGGATGGCCGGAGCCCAGCAGGTCGAGGCTGCGGTTCCCGGGAGCGTGCCACTGCACTCCAGTCTGGGCGACAGAATGAGACTCCAACACACACACACAAAAAAAAAAAATTTGGGGGTTGCTTGTTCCCGCTGTATAACCCAACCTGTCCTGAGTATCCCATTTTATGAATGAGAAAACCAAGCACATAGAGAGGTTAAGTAACTTGTTAAGTCCTACAACTGGTAAATGGTGGGGCTGGGATTCAAACTCATTAATTGGAATTAGTCCTTGCTGCATAGCACCCTAGAACGACTCAGGTCGCCATCTTTTCTAAGTCGCTTCTTCAACTTCTCATCCCTGTACCAGTGGTTCTCATCTGGGAGTGTCTTTTGCCTCCCCTGCTTCCAGAAGACATTTGGCGATGTCTGTAGACATTTGATTGTCACAACCTGGTGGGGGAGGAGAGTTGTGCTACTGGCCTCTGGTGGATGGAAGCCAGAGATGCCGCTATGCATACAGCCATGCGCAGGACAGACCCTCGCAACGCGGAATTATCCAGCTCCAAATGCCAGCAGTGCTGCTGTTGAAAAGCCCTGGCTCACACTACATTCCTCTGTCGCTTAAGTTAGCCACAGTTGATTTCCTTTGCTTGCAACCAGATACTCGGTTGGGTTATCATGAGTTAGTTAATTGATTAATTGAGAACAGCAGGATGTCAGTGCTAGGGCCGGTCTTATTTGACATTTGCCTAACTGATCTGGAGGTGTGAGTGGTGATAGCTCCACATTTGCTGCTGACGCTTCTCTGTGCCAGGTAGTGAAATGCCAAGCCGCTGGTGATAAGCCGCAGGAAGATCTCACCAGGCTGTGTGAGTGGGCAGAGGAGTTGC
Source organism: Tarsius wallacei (assembly GCA_963574415.1). Lineage (NCBI taxonomy): Eukaryota > Metazoa > Chordata > Mammalia > Primates > Tarsiidae > Tarsius > Tarsius wallacei. The sequence continues at coordinate 16,616 of CAUYQG010197653.1, read as the reverse complement.
CAAGGATGAGCTTCAGTGTGGGCAATGCAAGGTGCCGCGCTTGGCAAAAAATAATCCAAGCTATACATAGAGGTTGGAAGAGGATGAAACAGGAGAGAAGAAAATGAATAAAAATTTAAAGGACTCCAGAGAGTGAGTCCCAAGTCCACCTGATGATAAGGCTCACCTGAGCTCCAGCTATCCATACAGGGACCCAGGCTCTTGCCTGGAGGTACTTGGTCAGAAGTCTGGGTCCTGCTTTTCAGGCCTGCTTAAATTTTCAGCAGAAATATAGAGCCAGTTTTTCCAGATTTTCTGATTTTTGAAGAGAAGCCATAAATTGGGGCTTTTATGTGTTTGTTCCCATTTTTCCTCCTTTCTGGTAACTTTTAATTTTGATACGATTTTAATCTATAGAAGAAAAACTGCAAGAACTTTATAAACAGTTTCAATATAATATGCCCTTTACCCAGATTCACCAACTGTTAATATTTTGTCCCATTTGCTGTATCATTTTAAATTCCCAAATTTTGTAAACATTCTATGGGTCAAGCTATACAAGTAAGTGAATGGATTTTTTTTGAAGATGGGGTCCTGCTATGTTACCCAGGCTGGTCTCCATCTCCTGGGCTCAAGTGGTCCTTCCTCTTCAGACTCCAGAGTAGCTGGGACTACAGGTGTGCGTTACCATGCGGAGCTGTGAATGGAATTTAGTAATACGTTGGTGACTTCCGAAGCCTGACCTCCCTTCAGATCAATTAAATAAGACTGTGAGGTGTAAGACACTTGTATTTTTAAAGAATTTCCTCTAGGTGGTGCCAATGAGCAGCTGGGGCTGAGACCCATTGGTTTTGGAGCCTCCATGGTAATTGTATTGTCCTAATGGGTGACTGGCTTAGGGGTGAACACATGACCCAATACTGGTCCAGTGAGAATAAGCGTAAAGTATAATGGCGTGCTTCTGTGAAAGCTTTCTCCACTCTTAAAGGCACACTTCTGATGGATGTTGTATTTGGATACAATGGGATATTGTATCTAGATATGATGGGATACTGGCCTAAAGATGCAAGTGTGGAAAGATGGAAAGACTTTGAAAGACTTTGGGTTCTTGAATTGATCTTTGAGCTGTGAAATGACGAATCCTGGGGCCCCTTTACTTCTAGACTCCCTCCCTCCCTTCCTTCCGTCCTTCCTTCCTTCCTTCCTTCCTTTCTGTTCTCTTTTTCTGAGACTGGGTCTTACTCTGTCACCCAGGTTGGAGCGCAGTGAATCTTGGTTCACTGAAGGCTCAATCTCTTGGGCTCAAGTGATCCTCCCACCTCAGCCTCCCAAGTAGCTGGGACTACAGGCACCTGTCACCATGCCTGGTTAACTTTAAAATTTTTTTTTTATAAAGATGGGATCTTGCTATTTTGGCCAGGCTGGTCTTGAACTCCTAGCCTCAAGTGATCCTCATGCCTCGACCTTTCAAAGTGCTAGGATTATAGTTGTAAGCCAACACACCTGACCCTACCTTGAGATTTCTTTTTATGGACTATATATATATTTAAGTTGCGTGACAGAGATACCTAGTCACCTGCCAAAGATTTGTGTGCACCTTATACAGTGTAGAGGTATCACCTGAAAATGACTCTCCAGCCATGGATGACACTTTCAGCATCATTCCCCTGGAATCTAGATGTAACCACGTGATTTATTCTCACCAGTGGAATGTGACATGAAGTAGATTATTTCTGGGTCAAGGTAATTAAATTTAGGTGCATGACCCTTCACATTCTTACTACCACCCCTTCCCCTTTCTTCCCATTTACCAGGTGTATGACATCAGGACAACCCAAAAGCTACAGAACTATAAGACAGAAGTAGACTGGGTCTCTGAGTCATTGCTCGGAGGAGAGCTAGTCAGGAGTGCCGCTCAGCCAGGAACACCTACCCGCTCTGGTCTTTCACAAGAAATAAAGGTGTATTGTGTTAAGCACCTGCAATTTGGGGATTTATTTGTTATGACAGATAGCCTAGTCTTCCCGATTAATACAAGCCAGTTAAGCTGGAGTTAGGTGTTCCTCGCAGCCAAGGGCATCTTACCTAAATCATCAGAGAAGGACCCATTAAGTCCAGATCACCATCTCAAAACTGATTTTTGTTTGTTTGACTTGTTTTTTATTCACAAGAAAGCAATCAGCATACCATGAATTTACCCTAACATCCTTTCAAGTTCATGACTTGGCCTTGCCATTGCCTCTATGGTGGTTTTCATTTTTGACTGATGACTTACTAAACCCTCAGACCCTGCCACTTTGTTTCTGATTCCTGGTTCTCTCCCTGTCTTAGCTCTTTCTAAACCGAACTTGCTTTGAGTTTCTAATCTCTCTTCAATAAATATTCCGACTAAATACTATTCTGGCATGGCTGCCCTGTTGTCTCTAAGAAGGACTCTCAGCTGCCCGCCTGTGGCTAGGGGTCCTTCAATTCTAGAGGCACAGGTTCTAGTTAGTGTTCATTTGGTAATTAAAAACAGAGACCACTCCGACTTGCTCAAGGAAAGAGGATTATTGAAGGAATGGAGAAAAAGTGTCCCAAGGTTCTGAGGACAGCAATTCCAGTTCAGCTTGGCCTTGAGGAAATGAGCCAGGGAAGCTATTAGAAACAAAGGAAAGCTGGGCTCGGTGGCTCAGCCTGTAATCCCACGCCTTGGGAGACTGAGGTGAGTGGATTGCCTAAGCCCACGGGTTCGAGACCCACCTGGGCAACTTGGTGAGACCTCATCTCTACAATAAATCAAAAAATTAACTGGGCGTGGTAGCACACACCTGTAATTCCAGCTACTTGGAAGGCTGAGGCGGAAGGATAGCCGGAGCCCCATCAGGTCGAGGCTGCGGTGGCCGGGAGCGGCCACTGTACTCCAGTCTGGGCGACAGAGTGAGACTCCAACTAAAAAAAAAAAAGAAAAAAGAAACAAAGGAAGTAATTCTTTTCCTCTCCTTGTGGTGTCTCTGCTCTTTTCTAAACAACTCTTAATGCAGTCTCCTTCCTTCCTTCCTTCCTTTCTTCAGGTATTTGGGCAATCACCAGGGGAATAGCTCTGTGTTAGGCATGGAGGATACAGTCAAGGACCCTGCTTGCACAGAACTTATGTTCTTGTTGGGAAACCTACAAAAATAAACAAATACAAAAAATCTTTTTAAAATGTGAGCTAGCAAGGGAATAAATACAGACTCTGGTAAAGCATAAGATGTGGCCTACTTTGGAGAGTTGGTGAAGGAAGTCCTCTCTGAAGAGATGACTTGTCAACTCAGACCTGAAAGATGAGAAGGGACTGGCCAGGCTGGCCATGTAAAGAGATTGAAGACATTTCAAGCAGCAGGAACAGCAGGTGCAAAGGCCCTGAGCCTTGGCTTTTCAAACCTTGTTTGGTTTGACCAAGGAACTGAAAAAAACAAAGGATAGCAATGATTGGAGTGCAGGTAGCATGGAATATACTTGCTAGGTGAGCATGCTCTCAAAGGTGCAAAAGCATGGAGATCCGAGCAAAAATTGGATTTTTTTTTTAAAGTTGAGGTCTCACTCTGTCATCCAGGCTGGAGTGCAGTGGCATAATCATAGCTCACTGCAACCTCGACCTCTTGGGCTCAGGTGAGCCTCCCACTTCAGTCTCCTGAGTAGCTGGGACTACAGGCACACACCACCATGTCTCACTAATTTCTTTAAACATTTTTTTTGTAGAGATGAGGTCTCGCTATGTTGCTTAAGCTGGTCTTGAACTCCTGGGTTCAAGCAGTCCTCTTGCCTCAATCTTCCAGAGTGCTGGGATTATAGGCATGAGACGCTGTGCCCAGTCAAATCTGGGTTCCACTTAAGTACAATGGTAAGGCTTTGCAGGGTGGTTCTCTCTTTACCAAACACATTTGTATAACTTCAACTTGCATATGGCTCTCTGTTGCTGCCCTGGCCCCACGACTCCTTCATATCCTTTCTGTTCTGCCCCCTATAGCCAACTAGTAATTGCCTTCTGTGACTTTTAGTTAAAAAATCCCAGTAGAGGCCAGGCATGGTAGCTCACACTTACAATCCCAGCACTTTGGGAGGCTGAGGTATGGTAGCTTGGTGTGGTAGTCCCATCTACTCACAAGGCTGAGGCAGAATGATAATCTGTGTCCAGGAGCCCAAGGCTGCAGTGAGCTGTGACCATGCCACTGCATTCCAGCCTGGGCAACAGAGTGAGATTCCAACTCAAAAAAAATACAAAAAAAAATTCCAGTAGAGCCCATCTGATTGGCCCAGCTGACCTTTCGGAGTCCAGTCACAAATTCTGGGCCACTAGCCACTCTATGAATAGATTGATTGGCCTTATATCAAGTGCAGTCTTGTGAGCCAAACAGCTGTGACTGGGGACATGTCTATCTACTAGGGACTGTAGATAAAGCAGGCTGTGGCTCAAGCCCTTAAAAAACTATTTTCAGACATAAGATTTAGGAAGTTAGTATTTCACAGGGTGTCTAACATATTAAACTTCTGAAAATACATATTTGATTGTGTCTATGCATTCCTGATTAAAATTGGTAAATGGCTTCTAAATGCACTTAGGGTTAAAATCCAAAATCTTTAACATGCCTGTAGTGTTGTATCCTCTGGGCCCAGTTTTCCTTTCTGTTTTCATCTGTTGCTACTCTTCCTAAGCCCTACTGGCCTGTTTTTTAAAAATCTCTCCAGTTTCAGGGCCTTTGCACATGCTGCTTTTCTTCTTCCTATACACTTTCTTCCTTTTCCTTGGTTAACTCCAAATCTTCTTCTAGGTCTGATCCTAAATGTCACTTCTTCTTGTTTGATGCTGCTCCCCAGCGAAATTAGAGATCCTTGTTTATATTCCTCTGTATTTTTCGCATTATGTTTTCTCTTCATGGTATAGATCACAATTTTAAATGATGTTAATTTGTGTGTTCACTTGTTTAATGCACGTCTCCTCAACTATACTGAGAGTTCCTTAAGGAATGTGGTCATATGGGAATTATGGCCGTTTCTGGCTGTCTTAGTTGATTTTGTGTTGCTATAAAGGCATTCTTAAGGCTGAGTAGTTTATAAAAAAAAGAGGCTTATTTGGCTCACAGTTCTGCAGGCTGTGTGAGAAGTATGGTGCCCACATCTGCTTGGCTACCGGTGAGGGCCTCAGGCTGCTTCCACTTATGGAGGAAGGCACAGAGGAGCTGGGGTGTGTGGAGATCACATGGTGAGAGAGGAAGCAAGAGAGTGAGAGGGAGAGGTGCCAGGCTCTTTTTAATGACCAGCTCTCACAAGAACGAATAGAGTGAGAACTCACTCATTCCCTTCCCTCCTCTATTCACAAGAGATCTGCCCCCCATGACCCACACACTTCCCATTAGGCTCCACCTCCAATATTAGGGATCAAACTTCAACATGAGGTTTGGAGGGTCAAACATCCAAACTGCAGCAGTGGCACATAAAAGTGCTTGATAATAAGTGCTCAGTGGATGAATGAATAAATGCCAACGAGTAAGAAATTTGGCCTGGGGAGTCACTAAAGACTTCATGAAAAGCATGAGGCTTCATCTTGGCCTTAAAAGATGAGTATAATTTGAAAAGGACAAGGGAAAACATTTTGGGCAGGAATAACATTTGTTAGCAAAGGCAGAAATTCAGGAATAAGTAAGATAGAGCCTGGTTACAGTGTGGACATGGTCCTTATTAGAACAGAAGTGTGTGCTGACAAGATCTGGAAAACAAGATTGTCTGGGTAAGAAAGGACCCAAACAGAAAAAAAAGTCAATCTGAGAACAATATTAAATAATAATAGCTTACATTTGTATGGTGCTTACTATGTTTCAAGTTCTTTTCCAGGTGCTTTATGAGTATAAGCTCATTTGATCCTTACAACAAACCTATGGAATAAGTACTGTTTTTTGTGCCCATTATGCAGGTGGGGAAGCTGAGGCTCCAGGAGATTATCTAGTCCAGTGTTTGTGGTTGATAAATTCAGGGCAGGGATTCAAATCTGGACAGCTGCAGAATCTGTATACTTGAAAGTTAGGCCAAGCTGCATCTCTCCTCTAAAAAGGTAGAGACATAAATTGGCAACAGATCTGTTCCAGGGACTGCACATTAAAGTGACCTGAAAGAGAAACCCAAAGCTTCTGCTCTTGAGATTGGTAGAAGGATCTGCCTCTGGGGAAGAAGGAGATGAAAAACTCCGTGATGGAGCAAGAGACTCAAGAAGCGTGACCCAGAATGCCTAGTGAGTGGCTGTCGTATAGGCTTTGGAGCCAGGTGAATGTGAGATGTGGGTTTGTGCACTAGCTTTGCTGTCTACCTGCAAGTTTCAGCATCTATCCAATGGGTTTGCAGTAACATCTGCCACAAAAATTAGGATCACATGAGAACAAATAAGTGAAGTTAGTGGCACAGTGCTTGACTCACAGGGCAGTGGCCTAGTAACTGTGAATACTCTTCATAGGGATTTGGATGGCAAGGATAGGCCAGAATCCTGGCTGCAGCCCTGGAAGTAGTCACATTAAATATTTACCTGATGCCAGCCATCTGGGTTCAGCTGAGCAGCATCCAAGCAAAGGTACCCTGAGGCTGTCCATGCCAAAACTTTGCAGGGAGCAGACCTAGATGGTGAGGGGATCCTTCGAGGACCCAGGCACCCATTTTTCCCCTCTAGCTCTCTGGGCTTTGCAGAAGGGCTTTATACTTAGCCTTAAAATTAGGCATCTAATTAGTTAAGGCCTTGGGGCCTTTCTGTCCAGCCCAGATCCACTCTCCAAATACCCTGGTTTTGCAAACTCCCAGTTCCCAGGGTGGCCTAGTGTTGCTTCTTCCTCTTCACAGTGTCCATCACCTATTTGCTCCAGCTCTCAGACCCTTTCCTCTCTGAGGGTGTCTGGGGCTGCTTTTCCTCAAGAGTGGGAGGAGAGGATTTAATAGGGTGTGTGGCCACAGTATCATAGAACGTCGAATCACACAGTGAGAAAGATATTCCCTTTTGGCCTCTCCTTTGGTCCTTCAGATTAAGCCAAGGGACACATCATTTTTTGTGCTAGAATATCTTTTAACACCTCTCTAACACTTTGGAGATATATATATTTTTTTAACAGAGAGAAGGCAGCTGGCCTTTAGCTTAGGACAAGCAATAGCTAGAATATAGTGTGATTGTTTTGTTTTTATTGTATTTATTTTCCCAGATACCATTTGCTTATGGCATATAATTCCAGTTTTTTTTTACAGTAGTGATAAAAAGTTCCCCTTCAAAATACATTTATTGAAGTAAAAGGTGAGTCCATTTAAAGAAAAACATCAGGTAGTTGTTGATGTGGTATGTGGATGTGCAGAACTTCCTGAGAGTGGTACTCAGACGACTGAGACTTGGAAAATGCTGGAATCCTGGGGAAGCCACTCAACACAGGAAGCGGAGGCTTGGATATAAATGTCGTTCTGCTCATCAGCACCCAAGACACTCTCTTTGAGCCTCAATTTCCTCGCCTGCCAAAATGGAGATGATGATTCCCACTACATGTGGTTGTTTTGAGGATTAAATGAGATAATTTGATGTACGGGAGTGTCATTTGCATGTGATGACTCAAGTATTGGAAAAAATGAAATGTCCTGAGTTGCACTTTACAATGAAATTCACTGGGTGAATGTAGGCAAGGCACTGGTTTCCTAGGACTTCTGCCCCGTGGTGGGGATAAAGTCGATGCCAGTTGCATAACCTGTCTTTCCTCAGTTTCTTCATTGGTAAAATGGGTCTGTTAGTAGTATCTTCTTTATGGGGTTGCTGGGAGGATGAAGTGATTTCATATGCGTATGGCACCAGAACACAGGCTGGCACCTCACAGCATTAGGTAAGTGTGAGCACTCAGGACCCTAACCCTGCCTTGTAGAGTGCTACAGCCTTAAGTGGGAAGGCTTCTTGGAAGTGTGAAGTCCTGGGTGTATGCCAGTAATGCTCAAGGAAATCACTTTTGGCAGAGGTGACATACTTCTCATGCTTTCTAATATCAAATATCCAAGTGTCCTTCCACTTTCTCTTTCCAGAACCCTCAGAGCCTGTGAAAATATACTCTCCCCCTCCCCCTATGGAAAATAACTTCCATGAGGCTTTATCTGTATGCAGCCATGCTTGCTGTGGACTGAATTGTGTCCCCACTTCTCCTCCCTCCCTCAAAATTCATCTGTTGAAGCCCTAACCCCCAGTATTTGGGGGTGGAGCCTTTGAGAGGTAATTAGGGTTAGATGAGGCCATGAGGGTACGACCCTCACAATGGGCTTCGCAGCTTTATAAGAAGAGGAAGAGAGAGAGGTCACTTTCTCTCTATCATATAAGGACACTGCAAGAAGGCTGCTGTCCACAAGTCAAGAAGAGGGCCCTTGCCAGGAAATGCATCTGACTGTATCTTCATCTAGAACTCCCAAGTCTCCAAAACTGTGAGAAATAATTGTAGTGAAACAACTGTTATTTAAGCCACCAGTCTATATTTTTTTTTAAGAGACAAGCTTTTGGCTGGACTTGAACCCTTGAACTTCTGAATTTCTGGCCTCAAGCAATCCTTCTGCCCTAGTCTCCCAAGTAGCTGGGATTACAGGTGTGCACCACCTCTCCCAGCTCATTGTGGTATTTTGTTATAGCAGTGCAAGCAGACTACTACAATGCTCACTCTGCTTAGAGTCCGTCAAAAAATTTAAAAAATACTTTGATTATTTGCAATGGGCTAATTATTTCACATACAATATGTTAAACCCTAACAGCTCTATGGAGGAGAGTACTATTATCATGTTCCATTTTACAGATGAAGAGACTGAGGTCTAAATCTTAGGTGATTTGCCCAAGGCTCTGGAGCTACTGTGTGCCAGAGTTAGGCCTTGAACACCTGTGTTCACACGCCCGCCCACCCCAGGTAGCCTCCAGGGATTCAAGTGGAGGAACACACTGATTCTGACGTTCATGGGGAACACTTTACTGACCTCAAGAGGTGAAGGGTGATCTCTCCTAGTGGCTAGAGTATGGATAAGCAAAGTTTGGCCTCCAAGACAGAGATGAGCCATTTCTGTGGCAGGGGAGTGAGTTTGTGTAGGAAATACCCAGAAGAAACAAAGCAGCCCCCGTTGGTTACGACAAGGCAAAACCTTTAATAACATGAGTGCTTATTACATTAGCTGCTTCGGGGCTCTGACATCTTTGATTTCTGGTCATGTTTTTCTAACATGGAAAGGTGAATGCCTTCCTCAGGGCCACCTGGTGGTTGGTTTCCTGAGGATCTGTGTGGGTAGACAGTGGGGACAGCTATGAACGCGCCTGATGGGGATTCAGAAATCCCCCTGGCCACCACCCATGACTTTTAGTAAAGTCCTCTTCCATGGAGGGAAGAATGTGGAGGTCCTTCCAGTAAAAAAGGAAGAAAGGAAAACATCTGGCACAGATACACAGAGAGAGGAAATGACATTAAGGGATTGGCTTGAAAAGTTAGAGAGGAATGGAGGGGTTAGGGTTTGGAAGGTGAGGGGCAAATGTGGGAGAGGGCTGAGTCCATTTGGTTTCATTCTTTGTAAAAAGTAATACCATCACGAGGACCATGCCATGCAACCTCAGAGACATCTCTGTACACTTCCCCCAAGGCTGTGCTGGGCGTGGGGCAGAGGTCAGAGGTCAGTTCAGACGGGCGTGGTGCGCCTGTTGGCTGGATTGTTATGCAGCGACTCTTTGAACTCTTTGGGCGTGGAGTTGTGGAACTGTAGAAAAGCGTGGTCCCGGTCAGAGTTGAGAAGGGTCCCCATGGTGATCTTTGAGGGGTCCCGGGAGAGGGTGAACATCGAGATGTCAGTGGAAGGGATGGTGTGGAAGCCTTTGCTGATGGGGGACAGGTCTCGGGATCTGGGCTCTGTGGAGCGAGAGCTGGACCGCCTCCGGAATCTATACCTGTAGGGTGGGAGGCGGGCAAAAGTGGATTTCTTCAGGAACTCCGAGTGGGATTTGGCACGTAACTGCTGATGTTTTTCAATATAGATGTGCACGGCAACCACGCCTACAATTTCCGCGATGATGAAAGAGAAGGCTCCGAAATAAAAGGACCAGCCATACGAGTAACTTTTTTTGGAATCACGCTGCCCAGGATCTCCAGCGTTGGCTGATATATAAACTATGATGCCGATGATGTTGCTTAACCCTAAGAGAAGGGAAAAGAAGAACACATCTTTTATAAACCTCAGAGGGAACTGTCACTTTTTGTCTTGAAATATTTATAGAAAATGTGGAGGTAACAGGAAGAGAGGAGAATGGATTATAGCTGGGAAATCCAGCCGCTGAGCTCTTCTTGCATGGTCTGTCTCTTGGGAAATGAGAAATTCTGCTGCTCAGTTCCAGGCAGTGCACATGGAGCTAAAGAATACACCCCACTCCCACAGCAAAGTGCAGGAGAACTCCGAAAGCATTTATCTTCCCTTAGAAGGACTTCATTTCCATCAACACTTAATCTTTGGCACTAAGTCATGAGGATGGGAAAATGATCAAGACACAGGTTCCTGCCCTCAGACTCTGTATCATTAGTAGGAGAAACTGACATGTAAATGCAATTACAGCAAACTACAGTCAGGGCTCTCCCAGAGCCACACAAAATGGCTCAGGAGCAAAGGGAGAAAGACTAAGCACCTCGCAGGTAGGTTGAGATGACATTCAAGCTGGATCCCGGGAATGGAATAGGGGTGAGCCGGGAAGATGAAAGACTGCCGACGATGGAGTGTGAGAAGAGAGATTGAGAATGACTTACTAGGGTTCTAGCTTGGATGATTGGGAGGCTGGTGGCATTTTAAGCTAACATAAGAGCAGAGAGGGAGGTTAGGGGAAAAGGGGAGATTAGGATATAATGAGTTGGGGATGCTTATGGATAGTCCAAACGGAGCTGTCCAGTGGGTATACTTGGGCCTGGAGCTGCAAGCTGGGAAACTAATAAACCCATAGGGAAGGGACACCACCAGATCTTTTCATCTGCATGGGGTAAGACAATGTTTTAGAACAGCTGTTGTTTAAGCATAAGGAATTGGGGAACATGAAGCTGTTATCTCCCCAACAGGCAAGGCTTGCAAGCTCAGCTTCCCCCAAGTGCCAATGAAATAGCCTTGGAAATAGTTTCTTAGCCCACTGGGAAGGAATTGATTCCCTAGGGAGTGGCAAGAAGAAACAGTAGATTCGAGGGGCTACAGTTCTCACAGTATTGCTCCAAAGGGGGAAATGTCTCTTTTTGTCCCTTTGTTTCAAGGGCCTCATCCAGAGCTTGGTGCCAGCAATGACTCAAGGAGGTTGGTACACCAGCTGGTGTCTCCTTGCCTCCAAATTTAGGCTACCTGTAGGGTGGTGCTAAACGGAGGCGGTCCCTCGTGATAGTTTCCAACACCAGTTGGTAAGTAACCATTTCCAGGAGCCTCTTGAGTCTTCCCTCCCTTCCTTGAATGTTCCATACTCTTCCTGGGCATCCCCGGGATCTCCTCATGAACAACTAAGGGGTTAAAATTTGGCAGAGCAGGAGCCTCAGGACACTGCTCCAACGCCACATTCTGATTGGCTGGCACACACACATTCAAGTTACTCATATTTTGGATATGACTTCCTATCCTACTCCATCTAAAACCCCTAGAGGCCAGGGCCAGAATCTGCTTCTCCCTCATCTCCTGGTGGCTTTAGCCAGCACAGGCATTCAGCAGGTAGGCAGTGAGTTCTCATCCCCAAGCTATTTCTTTATATGGGGGTTGACACATCCAGCTTTGTGTCAGGTTGCAAGAAACCACAGGATGAAAAACGGTTCCTCTTCCTGGAGTGTCAGTTTGGCTTGAAGATTAGTAGGGAAGACATATTCTTTTATATTAAAATGAACATGGAAATAATAAGGAGGAGAAAGCAGAATTCACATGAATTTTTAAGTTAAATGGGAGGCAGACTTCAAAGACATTTCAACTCAATGAAGGTGGCTTCTAGCAATGCCCCCTGACTCCTCAGGGCCATGTTTTCTCTCTCCTCTGCCAGCAGGGAAATTTTGGTGGCAAAGTAAAAAAAGAAAGGTTCAAAGAGGCTCAGATGTCAGACTAGGCTAAAGGGGGCAGGAACCCAATGAGTTGCCAGGTATTCATAGAGCACTTACTATATGCCGGCACTGTACAAAATCTTTATATGCACCATCTCAATTAATCATTGCAATGGGCCCATTTAACAAACCTTATCCCCCTTTTACAGATGAGGAGACTGAGAAACAGTGAATATATGTAACTTTCCCAGTCTAAGTGTCAGATGCGGCTAGGAAATGGTTGAAGTGGAATTTGAATCCAGAACTCTTAGCCACAGTGGATTTAGATTTCAGTCATAAGGTTTAAGAAGAACAAGATGTGAGTGGGCAATCACTGTGTTCCACTGGTGAGCTGCCTGAGGGCAGGGACTAGGCTTATCTTGTTTGTTGCTATGCTGGAATTCCTAGCCCAGAGCCTGGCCCACAGCAAAAACACAGTGCATTATTTGTTGAGTGAGTAAATGAATTAACAGAAGAATTAAACGGCACCATGTATTTAATAACAGTTGCCATGCATTGAACACATACCAGATGGCAGACACTGTTCTAGGCACTTTATGTATAGTATACCAACTCATGTCATTCTCTTAATTGCCTCAAAGGGTGGGGCCATTAATATCCTCATTTTTTCAGATGGAGAAAACGAGGCACAGAGAGGTTAAGTGACTAGCCCAAGCTCACTTAAGTGAGGAAGTAGAGCCTAGATTTTTTTTTTTTTTGAGTCGGAGTCTCACTCTATCACACAGGCTGGAGTGCAGTGGCATGCTCACAGCCACCCCAGGGTCAACCTGCTGGGCTCAGGTGATCCTTCCACCTCAGTCTTCCAAGTAGCCGAAACTACAGGTGTGCACTACCATGCCTGGCTAATTTTTGATGTATTGTATCTCCAAGTTCCCCGGGCTGGTCTTGAACCCGTGGACTCAGGCGATCCTCTCACCTTGGCCTCCCAAAGTGCTGGGATTACAGGCTTGAGCGCCCGGCTGAGAGCCTAGATTTTCAGCAGGCAGACTGGCTTCAGATCTCAAGCTCTGATCATTATGAGAGCATTATGAGATCATTATGCACAAAACCTGCACATAGTAGGTGCCCAATAATTGATTGCTTGCCCCAAACCACAAACCTTAGTATAGTTGAGCAAAAAAGAGCCAAAGAGAGTGCTGAATCTTCTAACCCTTTCACTTTAGAGGTGGAAAAACAGAATCTTAGGGTTCCTTGTAGAGATGAGTAGAGGGGTCTAGGATAAGACCCTCAGGCTTCTGGCTTCCTGTCAGGGCTTTCTCCACAGACCCACATGTTTTCTAGTTCCCATGTGGTTAATCTACCTGCCATCCCTCACAATACTTCTTGTGAGAAGAAAGTTGCTGGGGACACATTCTTCCCTAACAATCCCCTTGGGGGACAAAATAATGATCTTCTCTTGTTCTTGGAAAGCCCTCACATCAGCACAATGCTGGTACTGATCTTCCAGATCAGGCGAGCAGGGGAGGTCTGGATGAGGGAACTGGGACAGGAACATGCCTCAAAGAAAAACAAGTCCCTGAGTTCTCCAGATGTTAACATCCATTCACACAAGAGCAAGGTTAGAGGCCACTGCCACCTGGGGACTGATCACATGCCCCTGGGGCTTGAGTCAGTTTCCAGAGACTCAGAACTGGGTAGTCAGTCTTACTTCCTCATCTCACAGAAGGGAAAATGGAGGGGAAGGAAACTTGCTCAGGACGCTGAGCTCCAGACTTGGGAACTATATTGCTGTTGCCTTTCCAATACTGCTAGAAAATGACACTGAGCTTTCAGTATTCAGTCGTCTTTCAACAACCCATGCAGTTGGGACCATTATTATTTGCCATGTCACAGCCGAGGAAACCAAGTTACAGAGTTGGTCACATTTTCCAGGGCCCCATAGGGAGAGCCAGGATTCAAACCCAGGAGGGCAAACCTCTCTTACTCGCCAATTCATACTCTCCCCCATGTTCCCATCCTAATAAATATCCCGCCATTACTGTGCAAAGTCCAAAGAGTCAAGCACCATCGTCCCTCACCCCTGCCTCATTCTCTGCTTCACCAAAGCATTTCATCCTCGGGATTGATCTGCCTCCAGAGGGGTGGGTTGGGAAGAGATGGGAAAAAGGTAAAAGGAAGAGTGAAAGCTCGGAGGAAAGAGAGAGGGATGAGGACCACAGAGGAAGAATGGAGATGAAGGGAGGAGAGAGAAGGCAGAGGATAGGACCCTTTTCTGAAGATTGCCTCTCATCCCTTTACCATCTGTGCCTTCTTCTGGTCAGAGCTGCTACTGATTGGAAGGTCTACCCTGAGGGCATCTTGGGCTGCTGGTTTTTACCTTGAGTACCTGAAAAACTGTGATCAGAGGACACCTCCACCTGTGGACTGATCACACAGCCCCCCCCCACCCCACCCCGGGGCAGCTTTCCCCCTGGTCTGTTGCTTGCGTCAGTTTCCTGGCAAACATGTTTTTCTCTTTCTTTTTTTTTTTGAGTCAGGGTCTCACTCTATTGCCCGGGCTGGAGTACAGTGGTAATATCACGGCTCACTGCAGCCTTGACCTCCTGGGTTCAGGTGATCCTCCCACCTTAGCCTCTCAAGTAGCTGGGATTACAGGCACACACCACCAGCTAATTTTGATTTTTTTTTTTTTTTTTTTTGTAGAGATGAGGCCTCCCCTGGGCTCAAGCAATTCTCTCACCTTGGCATCTCAAAGTGCTAGGATTGCAGGTGTGAGCCACTGCGCCTGGTCTCAAACACATATCTCGAAGGGCCAGAGACAGTATATGAACATGCCCAGGTGAACAGAAAGGTAGAACCCCTAAAGCGCACTGAATCAGTCTCAGTTTATACAAAACACAGATACAAGCAGCTAGCACATATGTAAACTCACTTGTTAATCAGTTTCTTTCCCTCTCTTTTTCTCTTTCCTCTCTCTCTCTCTCCCCACTCCCCCTCTTCAGCTGGGCCTGTCACCCTGTCTCCTCTGTGTCTTTCCTTCCTGCCACCCTTAGCTAGAGTTTCAGCATCTTTGATTCTAATGACATTTTTTGCATTCTCATCATTAGCACAACTCAAACATATTCCTGATCAATTTCCAGAGGGATCCCTGAATAGCACTGCTTCCTCCAAGGGGCCCTGGCTTCAATGGTTTGGTGTCTGTGAAAATCTCAGGGCTGGGGCCAGACACTCACCTGCAGAGACAAAAAAGATGCCCGCGCTGAGAATGACATTGTGTCTGCTGCGGTGGAATTCGCTGGCTGCCACACAGAGCCCTCCAAAGAACAGCAGCGTGACGCTGAGGATGGGGAAGACACTGGAGGCCCTCACAGCCCCTGCGGAGAGAAGAGAGTGGTTTCTGCCTGCATCCCAGCCCCAGCCAGATTCACCCATGTGGGCGTGGGGTTGCCTGAGGGGAAGACAGCACAGAAGGAGAGCAGAGCCCACGTCTACCATGGGCGTGAGACCAACGCAGTCGTTCCTGGATCTGTGCTTGGAAAGAGGCTCAGCACTTGGGTTAATGATCTGCAGTCACCATCCTGAGAATCTTAACACGATTCTTGTTGAATGTGTGTTTTGGAAGTGAATTCTGATGGGACGATTGTTCATGTGCTGGAGGTTTGGTGCCTTGACTCACTTGGGATTCCACTATCCACCACCCATTCACCCCTACCTCCCACCCATCACTCTCCCACCTCCCTCCCTCTCTGGGACCGGCTCTCCCCCATCTCAACTGGTGACTACTGCCACCCTTTGCCTCTGGTGGGGTCCTGGGCATGGACACAGGAAAAATCTGGGCTGGGTGCAAGCTCCAGGTCCCTGGGAGGTTTTGCATCCACCTAAGAGAGTGTCCTTACACTCAAGGGAGTATGACATTATACAAGTAAAAACACCATGAGGCTAGGTGTGGCAGCCCATACCTGTAATCCCAGCACTTTGGGAGGCTAAGACAGGAGGATCGCTTGAGGCCAGGCGTTTGAGATCAGCCTAAGCAACATAGCAAGACCTCATCACTTAAAAAAAAAAAATCAAAACTTTAACTGGGCATGGTGGTGTGCGGTTGTAGTCCCAGCTACTTGGGAGGCTGAGGTGGAAGGATGGCCTGATCCCAGGAGGTGCACTCCAACCTGGGTGACAGAGTAAGACTCTGACTCAAAAAAACCAAAAAATAACCACCATGACAGGTCAAGAAAGAGAGATCACAGATTTTTGCCTTGATTTTGAATCAGAACCCCGGGATTTTATTTATTTTATTTTATTTTTGAGTTGGAGTCTCACTCCTTCATCCAGGCTGGAGTGCAGTGGCACGCATGCTCACGGCCACCCTAGCGTCGAACTTCTGGGCTCCAACGATCCTTCCGCCTCAATCTTCCAAGTAGCCAGAACTGCAGACACGTGCTACCATGCCTGGCTATTTTTTGTTTATTTATTTATTTATTTATTTATTATTTTTTATTTGAGTTGGAGTCTCACTCTGTCGCCCAGACTGGAGTGCAGTGGCCGCTCCCGGCCACCGCAGCCTCGACCTGCTGGGCTCCGGCGATCCTTCCACCTCAGCCTTCCAAGGAGCTGGAA
>CAUYQG010197651.1:0-37487 GCA_963574415.1 Tarsius wallacei | reverse complement strand
AAAACTAAAACATACAGACAATCATACAAAAACAGAAACCAACAAAAACCTCCCTATTGATGTACTCTTCCTATACGCAAACAGGAAGTCTAAAAAAATCAATAAAATAACAGAAACAAAGCAAGTATGAAGATATTATTGAAAACAGAAAGAGAGAAAAAAAACTAAAACAAAAAGCAAACAAACAAAAATGAGTAAAACGAACAAAAAAAAAAAAAATCAAGGAACCAAACTTGTTTGAGGTCGTTCCTGTAAGTTCAACTTCCTTTCAGCTCTGATTGCCAGCCTTTCCCTCTGCTCTCAGTACAAGTTGATAGGGTTGCTCTCAGCTTGGATTAGATGCCCGAGATCTACTGTGGAAGGAAGGTGGATCAGATCTGTACTCACCCAGCTTGCTGCCTGTCAAGTCTCCCACTCAGATCTGATGTGTCTGTATCTGATTCAGCATGGGGGAAGGGCTTCTGTCTCTCTGAGTTTGATGAGATTACCTTAGGTTCCAAATTGGAGGCTAGGCGGAGCTGGGTGGGACAATGCAGGTCTCTGCCTGGTCCTGGGACAGAGAAAATGGCTGCAGTGGGCAGTTCCTCACTGGGAATGGGGCTCCTCTCCGACTCTCCCTGATATTCTTTCTCCACTGATCGGATCAGGGGCTCCAGCCAATTTGCTATAAGAGGTTATGGTGTGGGCCCGGTGCCAGGTGATAAGAATCAGCTGGATCCATCAGGCTCTTTTCAGGAGAGTCCCATGAACAGCAGATGAACCTGGGGGCAGGCAGCTCCAATCTCAGGGCAGTAAGGATTGCAGTCACCTCCGGAGGAGAGCCCTGGTGCATGAACCCGAGTCTCCCCTCAGAAGGACTTTCACTTACTCACCAGCACACTCCTACTCATGCAGAGAGTGTTTATGGACACTCACTTTTGTGGAGACTCACAGTCTGACCTGTCCCAATACCATCTCGTCAGAAGTCCTGTTGTATTTCTTAAAGCATTTATCATTTGCTGATATTTTGTTGGTCATTTTGTTTTTTACTGACCTCAACACTAACATATAATCTCAATTAAGTTAGATTTTTCCTCTTCTGCTTATTGACTTATCTCTGTGACTAGAATGAACATTCAAAGAATATTTGCTGATAAAATAATTAATAACATCATTATAGCAGATTTGTTTCATTAATAGACTTATTTTGTCATTTCCCCTTCTATCCACACCTCTTCTTGTCAACTTTTAATTCTCCTCAATAATGGGAAAGGACCTATTTTCTTCTGCGTGGTTTTGGACTGACATTTAACCAGCTCTGAATGATATAAAGACAGAGATAGCTGTGCCAATTCTAAGCCTGGGCTTCAAGAAACTATCTGAAATTTTACGTGACTGCTCTTACACAATATTACTTTGATGTAAGAAAATGCCCAGGATAGTCAGTTGAAGGATGAGCCACATGGAGCAGAGATGTGTCTTTACAACTGTCCCACTGAGACCATCCTAGAACTGACAACCAGTTGATTGCCAGACACATAAGAAATCCCAGTCAAGGGCAACAGAACATGATATGCTGCTGCTGATGACAGATATATGAGGTGAGCCTAACCAATCCTAAAAGAACCACTCCACCAAACCATAAACTCATGAGCTAAATATATGATTTTTTTTCAAGCCTCTGAGTTTTTGAGTGGTTTGTTCTATAAAATTATTGTGGCAAAGGTAATTCATATTACTGCATACCATGGTGTCTGGGATATCATAGAGTCTCGATCAGTTTTATTAAAATGCTCCAAATTAAATATATATCTAGGTCGAACTGCTTCTTTGAACTAACATTTCGCATCTTCAACTGTCTGGTGTATTCCCAAACTAAAAGGAACATTTTAATCAAAGTCAGCCTCCTGTCTCAATGCCCCAGGCATGAAGTTCCAAACTTTATATCAGCATTGACTATTTATTTTTTATCTCCTTATTCAATGTCACTATGGTTTAGCAATTATTTCTAAATGGAAATTCTCCAATGCATACCTTCTTCTCTACTTTCATTGCCACCAGACTAGTCTAGCATCTCCAGACATCAAATCTAACAAAGGGTAAATAATGACATGCATTGGACAATGTTTTACAATGTTCAAAGCATTTTGACAGTGTTCTATTTTATGACTGCGATCCTCTTATGAAACATTTTGCATAGCCCTTCCTATGGTCATTGTGATGAAACTTAAGCTGTGTTCCAGTTGAGAGTATTGTCCACTGCACTACACTACAGCTGGCCAATTTCAGCAGCCTGCTGGCTTCACTGCCTAGCTTTAGTTTCTACTCATTCTGCTCACAAAATGCTATCGGAAAAATATTACTCTGACTATACTTTCATGCCCCTGCTCCATAACTCAGATATCCATTATTTATAACATTAAGTTCATTTTTAGTCAAAATTTAAGGTTTCATCATCTGGTTTTAGTTTTTCTTTTGACTCTCAAGACTACACTAAAATGCATCTTCTACCCTAATAAGACATATTTTACTGGACTCTGTCAACACCTCTATTAAGAGTCCCTTTGTCAATGCTTCTTTAGTTAAGCAATCTGAGGGATGCATTCTGGTTATCACTATAAAATGCAATGCCCAAATATATGGACAAATGTATCCATAATAACTTTCTTAAAATTAAAAATGCATTGCCTCTGGGCCCAGCCTAATATACTAGCCTTAAATCTTCCATGTTTACTCTCCCTTGTGACCTTAGTCTAAAAACATATTTAAGTAAAACAAATCACATATTGAGGGATTTACCTCAATATTCTAAAGATGATGTGCTGTTTCCCACCAGAGTCCCAACACATCACCAAGAAAAATTCTCTTTAATTTCAATTTTTTTAGTGAAGACATTAATGTACATAAGATTAAGAAGTCAGGACATGACTATAGGAAGCGTCATGGGAAGCACCAGGATTAATATATCTTAAAGTTCAACAGCAAGCAAGAGAACCTGGTTGATAGAGTCTGTAGGTTTCTAAGCATCTGGGTACAGACTGAGGTAGAGGAAGAAGGACACATCATGAAAGCAAATATAGGCCAGGTTCGGTGGCTCAGTCTGTAATCCCAGCACTTTGGGAGGCTGATGTGAGTGGATTGCCTGAGCCCGCGGGTTCAAGGCCCGCCTGGGCAAGTTGGCGAGACCTCATCTCTACAATAAACCAAAAATTAGCCAGGCATGATAGCGCGTGCCCGTAGTTTCAGCTACGTGGAAGGCTGAGGTGGAAGGTTTGCCGGAGCCCAGCAGGTCGAGACTGCCTGACCGGGAGCATGCCACTGTACTCCAGTCTGGGCGACAGAGTGAGACTCCAACTCGGAAAAAAAAAAAAAGTAAGTAAATATAAAATATCCAACACGATTTACCATTTTTGCCCCTTGGCATCACTTTTTCTTTCCTTTCAGTGGAATGAATTATCTCCTAAACATAAAGAAGACAGAAGACCTTTCGGTTACTATGTCACCATAGGTAATGCCAATCTAGGCACACTACCACCTGAAACCTTAACTGTAATTATAACCACCACTTGTGCATTCTACACAAAGCAAGAAAGAAAATGAGTGTAAGAAAGAAATAATTGGTGAATGCAAAATATCCATAGATGTCACCACCCAGGTTCTGTAGTTTATTTGAGACTAGGATGACAGTGATAAGTTCATTTTTCACCACATTCCAGGCTCCTGAATAAGTACTTGATTATGTAGAAAGATTATCCAAACATCCTCAAACTTGTTGGCTTTCTGGAGTATCTTAAACTGTGACTATTGGTCTGAAATGTCACATAACATACCATGACTGTGAATAAGACATTGCATGAGTCCACAGATGGTGGTTTTAGCAGACATATTGTAAACAGAAAAAGAAAATCTGTTTTGTAAGTACATGTCTATTACAATGAAGATGCATCATGCCTCTTTCTTGACAGACGAGGTCCAGTGTAATCATCCTAGATTGCTGGCTCTCTCCAGGAACCACATCCCTAGCCTGTGATATTAACAGGTTGAACACTCAGCAGATCTAATAGCCAGATTGGCTTTAATGAGAGGAAGTTGAGACTTTTTAATGTATACATATCTCTGCTGTTATGGTGATTCTGTATATGAGTCTTTTAACTAAGCTCTGTGTTGATTAAAGAAAGGTTGATTGACAGCTATGAAACAGTGGCTTGATTATTGCTACTCCTCTTTGCTTTAGATGACCTCTGGTGTGCACCTGCAATGAGCCAAATTTTTATCCATACTTGCTGTGTCTATTTCAAGGGGTTCTTTTACATAACTGTTTTCCAGACATCCTTATCACCAAGTCTGCAAATCTTGTTCTTTCAAAATCCCAGCAACCATCAGGCTGGAAAGTCCAGGTCATAGAGTCCACAGAAGTCAGCTTTTCCAGTCCCAGAGCAAATCAGAGAAGGGAAAGAATGGATCAGAGAATGGGCACTCAGAGGTGGTTGTAGAATTTTAAACAAGAATAATCATAACAGTAAGTGATTGCATTTTCTCTTCCCCAAGGGTAACTTAACTTCTGCTGAGTTCAGACTATACTAAACTATATTGCAGTATAACTAATTGGGTGGAAAATTAGTCAAATGTGTCCCCTTCTTGCTACAAGTTTAGTGGGCTTTTTAATTTTTTTCATGTGGTGAACTTCTAAGTAATTCGGCACCACAGCCTTCTAGATATCAATCTACACATTTATTCATAGCAGCATCATACTATTATCTTTGATTTATAATATTACATCTGCTTCATAATATTTTAGACTTTAGGAAAGGCTTTTGGAAAGGAATACTTTAAAGATATCTATATATGTTTTCAGTAATAAAAAATACAATTGCTTTCCATGAAGTATCCACTATTACCTGTGTTTTCTATTTTTTGATAATACTGTGCACTACCTGAGGGTATGTCTTATATTCCTATACTGATATACAGTTACATATGTCACTGAAGGAATCTTTGGATGTAAATCTCTCCTTCTGGAATCTTGGCTACTTACAGTAGTGCTTCTCAACCAAAATTGTATATTAAAAGGATCTCGGTCGTTTAAAAAAAATGACTGATTAAGCTAATTAAAGGGGAGTGGAAACAAAATCAGGCATCAACATTTTTAGTAGCCACTTTGGATATGTTGATGTATAAAAATCACTGATTCACTTAAAGAGCCTCATATTCTCTAGTTCTTAAGCTACGCTTCTCAATTCACAGAAGTATTCAGTATTTATTTTCTATAAATGTATTACATGCTTTTGCTTTATATTTGTTATGTTTCTAAAGTACATCCTTTATTATATCACACAGGCCACTGACTCTCTGATTTTAAAAATTCACCTCTCTACTGGCAACACTCTGATGTCATTCCTATAAATAAAAACAATGACAGTTTTAGGAAAACAATAATTTACTTATTCATCTTGGCAGTGCTTAATTTTCTTTAAGTGTATCTATTGAAGGTCCTTTTCATTGCAATTCATGGAAAGGTCAATTATAAATTTGTAATAAAATGGACAGATTCTTTTCTTGAGTTACGTTAATAATTAAAAGTTCCCAATTCACTATTAAATTATATTGTTAAAATGTCAAAAGGAAAGTTTCATTTTCAGGTTAAATACTTTTATGATAAGTTCAAAAACATTGACTAATATTTTTTATTATGAATTTAATGTTTGTTTTTGTTTGTATAAGCAATAGAAAGCAGAGGAACACACAAGAAGATATAATCTAAATCCCAAAATTTAGAGAACAATATTTTTAAAGAGTAGTGTAAATTCTTACAGTACTTTTAATGATAACGTTTCTAAAGATTCCACAAGTTTTTACAGAAATATTTCTTAAGGGTTTATCAACACATTTTGATAACTACATGGATGACTGTTGATGATAATAATCAGAGAAAGGGAATAAAGTAGATGATTCTGCCTAGTGAGGGGAAAATTGTAGGAGCAAAGCACAAAATAGACTGGATCCAGAGTACAAGCAGGAATGTGGTCTTAGGGAAGATCAAGGACAATTACTCCACAATAGCATGTAGGCAAGATATAACCCTTATCAAATCACTTCCTCATGCCATTTGACTCTAATACCCACTATCTCTTTTTGCAGCTACCACCGACCTCTATCCAACACAATTCCATCAATGTCCTTGGTTATTTTAATAGCTGCATAGATTATTTCCTAAAATGCTGGTCTCTGAAATACATACACTCTTCTAGTGAATGTTTTCTCACTCTTCCTTGCCCATTCACTTCTATGCCATATATCAAATGTTATTATCACCAATAACTACAACTCCTGCTACCAGTTTTAAGTGTCTGAAAATAAGAGAACCATCTCACATCTTCTAGAATTTTAACTCCAACAATCCTTTAACCTTTCCAGAATCTGTGTTCTAGTTATATAAATGGTTATATTTTACCATTTTTTATGTTCTTTATTTTTTATGTTCTTTATTTCTTACACTGAAGCATCTATCCTAAACTCCTGTGCCCTTTCCCCTGTTCTTAATATTCACTTGACAAAAACCCAACTTTGATTAAATAACTTTTCCTTACACTTAAGCTTACAGAGTTAAACCTACCAACGAGAAAAAAAAAAAAAAAAATCAAGTATGTAGCCTAGTCACTTTAATTACATGATGGTGTAACCTCAGCTTGTTCCTCCAGACTGTCTTGTGGTTCCATGTTTCCTCATTTTATTCAGACTGCTACTTTCCTACAGGATGATTTCAAGTGCCTTATATCTTTTTAAGTGCCCTATACCTCCTCTCCATTCTTAACTCCAATTCCTAATTTATTAAGAATCAGAAGAATTGAGAAGAGAATACATGCAATCTAATTCCAACACATCTACCTCTCCCCATAGACTGCCTCTATCTTGCTATCATGGAGCAACTGTCCTTGATCTTCCCTAAGACCACACCCCTGCTGGTGCTCTGAATCCAGCCTATATTGTGTTTATGGGTGCTTTGTTCCTACAATTTTCCCCACACTAGACAGAGTCATCTATTTTTATTCCCTTTCTATGATCATTATCATCAATATTCATGCATGAAGTTAGTTGCTTTTTTAAAAAAAGCAGAATTTATTAAGAGGACAGAAAAGCTCCCACAGTGGGAAGGGACTTGAGGGGCTTGCCCAGTTATTTTCTCATTTCTAAAAGTTTCTAACTTTCCCTAATTTTCTCTTCCAGTTGCCAGTCTATTGTTTTATTTTCTTCTACATACATACGTACAGAAGTTTAGAAAGAGTTTGCTTGTCTGTAATGTCACCTTTGTTTCATTTGAACCGTTCCAGTCAGACTTTTACTTTCCACTTCATTGACATTGTGTCTGTCAAGGTCACAATAATGGCCACTGCCAGATTCAGTAGTTTGTATCCAGTGCACACATTACAGATGCAAGGAAGAATATTAGAGGCTACTGCAATGGGGGAAAAAAGACAACTGGACTCTGTTGAAAACAAAGGTAGGAGAAGTTTAAGCACCCAGGTGAGATAATAAAAACTACTTAGAGGAATTTTGTGGGCAGAGAGGAGGGTGGTAGCCCAATGGAATATGTTAAGTACTGAAGTTATTCCTGAGTTTGCAAAAGTTTTTGTTTGTGACTATGCCACCTGTGCTTTCTCATTTGCCTCCACTGAAATTGGATTCTTATGCTTCCACAGAGATTAAGAGATGAGGTCACTAGCTCCTTAAATGTTTACATTTCAAAAAGATGGTCACCAAGTCTTTGAGAAAGATATTTACTGGGTTGTAAAACTGGCAAAACTCTGAGAAAAGCATCTTACCAGTTTTAAATCTATATTTACCTGTATTTCAGGGGAGCAGAAAGAGAATATATAATTGCAAGTTAAAAAAAAATAAATATTCTAAAAAAAGAAAGACTAGGGTATTATTGCCAGAAAGAAACTTGTTGAAACATTAGTCAACCTGAAGGAAAAAGGTTATGATCTAAATTTTGGATGTCTCCACAAAATTTATATGTTAGAACTGACCATTCATTTGATGGCATTAAGAGGTGAGTTTTGGGGACAATGATTAAGTTATAAGGGCTCTTGATTCATGAATGGAATTAGGATAGTTATAAAAGAGGCTCAAGGGAACTCCTTTGCCTTTTCCTCCATGTGAGAATGCAGCAGCAAGGTACCATTTATGAAGCAGAGTATGCCAGCATTTTAATCTTGGACTCTCAAACCTCCAGACCTGTAAGCAATAAATTTTTTTTGTCTATAAATTATCCAAGCAAAGGCATTTTGTTATAGCAGCAGGAATAGAACAAGACAGAATGTTAAAGCCACCTTGGTAATTGCTATTATATAATGGGCACAGGGAGGAATATTTTTATACCGTGGTGATTCATTGAATATATTTTGATATTCTCATGCCCAATTTGGATAGTAAAAATGAGAACTGGACCAATATAATAAGTTAAAAATATTTTGATAAAATTTGAACAGAATAGAACAGATAATTGTTACTAAAGATGAATACCCTTTTGTTCTCTGAATAAAATTTCTTAGAATACTAGATGCAGACCATTGCCAGACCATTGCCACCACTGACTTGCTAAGGTATGATGTAGCCATGTGCTCTTTGAGCTATGACCAGGCCATGTTTTCTTAAGCTTTGATTCCCCTTTCTTACCTTGGGGAGGTGAATCTCCTCTTTCTCTCTCTCTAATTTACTTTCTAAATAAGCTATATTTTCTAATCTAAAATAAATGAATACTAGATGCAGTTTTAAATTTTATCTCCAATTTTGAAATGTACAACAGTAGTATGTCAACAATAAGCTATATTCTATAGACCTCCAGAATATAGTGTAAATAAGGTAAAAAGACCTATAATAACAATGACAAAAAAAAAAGACTTCCTTAGTGCCCATTTCACAACTTATGGTGTGTATTTAAAATTAAATCCCTAAATTATGAAATAAACATTAATTATTTTTTTACCATTTCTCACATGTCACTGTGCAAACAAAATGAAGTTAATTATTTTTTAGAAAAAGCAAAGAAAGAAAAAAAGGGGAAACAGAGGAGGAAAGAGACGACATAAAAAAGGATAGAAGAGAAATGTATATAAGGAAATAGAAAAGAAAGACCCTGGCATATAGTCGAACAGGACCGCGACTTCCAGGAATATTACTGAACTTGATCGGTGCACTTTATGACATTAGAGCACTATTTGAGAGGATTTTCCTAAGATTAATATAAGAAAGCACCGAAGGAATTCACATTCCTCTGTTGCTGGGTAATAAGGGTTTGACTCCATTTTTTTGATATATGACTGCTGACAACTCTGAAGGCTCACGTCTCTCCATTCCCCTTGTGTTTCATGTGTAGACATGCTCAGAAGAAAGTCTGGGCACTCCTTTCTAGGCCTGAAAGCAAGTGGGTTTTCAAACCATGCAAACCCTATCTTGTAGTCAAGACCCCAATCTAACCCACCCTCTAATCACAATAAAAATCCAGACCAATCTCCTCTTGTTTATCTAAACCATTTTGGAACTTCTTGAAAGGTTTGTCCTGCTTGTCCCCAGAGATCTCAATTATGTAGATGGTGAACTTTTTCATGCCCTTTGGGCATGTGTGCTGCTGTTCGGTCATCATCTCAGCCAAACATTGGGAAGGGGTCCATCTGCCTCTACAGGTGGCCATAATGTGCTGCCATAAATACAGTTGTATTTTTCTTGACAGAATTTATGGCAAATATACTCAAAATGGAGCATAATATTCACATTTATATTACAATAATAGTAAATAGACAAAATAAAATAATAAATAATAATACATGAAAATGACGGTAAAATTTTGAAACATGTGGACCTTACCTGCTTCAAATACTTAATGATTAATATGGTACTTGTTATTTATTTTTGCTCATTTAATAATAACAGTTAACGATGTTGGGGCACTTACTGTTAAGCACTATGCATACATTATCTCATGTAGCCTTCATAATGTTTCTATGGGTAGATATTATTTTTATTTCCTAATAAAGACTTGAATCTGAAATAGATTAAGAATTTCCTCCAATATGCCCTGATCAGAGACTATGAAATTCACTCAAGTTTACCCAACTGGTTTGAACATTGCTATCTGACTTCAATTCTTTTTTTTTTTTTTTTTTTTTTTGAGTTGGAGTCTCACTCTGTCGCCCAGACTGGAGTGTAGTGGCCGCTCCCGGCCACCGCAGCCTCAAGACCTGCTGGGCTCCGGCGATTCTTCCGCCTCAGCCTTCCAAGTACCTGGAACTACAGGCGCGCGCTACCACGCCCGGCTAATTTTTTTTTGATTTATTGTAGAGATGAGGTCTCGCTTGCCCAGGCGGGTCTCGAACCCGCGGGCTCTGGCAATCCACTCACCTCAGCCTCCCAAAGGCGCGGATTACAGGCTGAGCCACCGAGCCCGGCCAATTCTTATGCTTTTAATCAGTGTGCTTTATTGCTTCACTATGACCCATAAAGGCAGTCAATTTGAATAAAAACCCAACAATACAGAGCTCTAAGAATACCTATGAGGTCAAACATTTATGTAAACTATTCATATATTTTTCAAAAATAATCAAAGCCTAAATGTACTATTGTATTTATAATTATAAAACCGAAATATTGTCAAAAACAAAATAACAATTTATAGATACACCACTGCTTATTCTATGTTTTAACAGTTTTCAAAGAATTACCAAATTTTGGGATCATGATAGTGGTCATCAAGTCTATTAAAACAATTTTTTGCTCTAACAAATTTAATAAAAGTAGACTCCTTTTCAAATTCCTTGCCTTTAGTGTAACCCACAACAGTAATTCCAGTTTTCTAAGTGAACATTCTTTAAAACAATGTACTTTTCTGGTTATTTTTTCTATAATATTTGCTTAGCAACTTCTGTGTATAATCATGCTGATGTTTTAAATGCATTATTTTGTTGAATTTGTAAAATGAAAAAAAGCATTGCTTTACTCACAGTAAGAATGTCTTTTATTTACAATTTGCATTTGCTAGCAGGTCTTTGGATAGGTCTTACTAAAGTGGAATTTGTTTACATATTATAGTTTAAAGCCACTTTATTTCACAGGTAAGCAGTACCGGCGTTCCTCATAATTTTTCATAGATGTGTTTTAGCAGTCGCTTTTAGGTGTATTTTAGGTACATTTCAAATATCATCCAAAACAATTTGCATGTACTTGTATAGTAACACTGGGTTTCATCATCAGTTGTATTTATACATATACATATCATAATTGAAATTATGCATGTCCTTCAACGTAAGAAAACCAGATGCCAAAACTGATTACAAGGTGAAGATTGCATCAAGGTCACTATATTTGTATCTGTTATAAATTGTTATGTGATGCCTTCTTTTTTTAGCACTTGCCATTTTGCTTATTCAGTTACTGAAAACCACATTTTCTCCTATACCATTGGCATTAATAGTAATCTCTGTCCTATATTTGCATAACTTGTTCCCTTGATGTGCCTTTGCATAAAAAACACAATTTTTCAAATCGGGCAGAAATTAAATTCAGAAATAACATCTGTGACTATACATTTAAAAAGCTTTATTAGACATTTGAAAGCAACTTTTCCTTTGGAATAAAATATAAACCTGGAGAATTTGGATGCTTTCACAAGTGTCTCTACATCATTTTTAACTAGCTAAAGTCCTTGTTGTTAAGTAACAGATTAAAAAAATTATAAAAAGAATGTAATCAGGATCTCGTTTCACAAATACTCAAAACCTATTTTAGAAGATATCAAGTTAGTAATAATTTTTAAACTAATAATATAATTTGAACAAGTTTAGATACAACATGATTATACAAGTCATTATTTAGTTTTGTTTTAAAACAAAAATAATCCATAAATTAAATCTATATCTGGCTCATCTTTACATATTTTATGAATCATCTTACATATTCACTAAATAATATGTATGTACATAAATACAGAGAGTACCGAAAAATGTATACACATTTTAAGAAAGGAAAAAACTATTAAAATTGTAATACTCAGAAAGATGAACACAAATCACGTTTGACTTCTGCAATTGCAAGAGGTGCTCAGAGTAGTTACCATCAGCATCCAGACATTTCTGATTATGGCGAACATCTCTTAGCATCTCTTAACATGTATATACATTTTTTTGCACCCCCGGTATAATTGGTAAAGACCCAAAGTTTTATTTATATGTGTGCTTGCTTGTGTTTGTGTTTATTTCTATAGGTATATTTGTACATTTATGTATCACAACGAGAAAGAATATACATACAAACCTGCAAGTGGAGAACTGACTCCGTTGTTTTTCTCACCGGTAACTGCAAACAAAGATGGTCCTTGACTCATGATTCAATTTGTATAAGCAGTAATTCAAGAACTCTGGGACCCTTGTAACTAAGGTAACAGTTATTGGACATTAACTTGACTCGACAACGGGTTTGTGTTTTCTTCTTGCTGGCACACATTTAAGTGCAAGATCTGAAAGCAGGAGAGGAGGTAAGAAAATGTTAATTAAGTAAATTAAGACTTTGGTCCACCCAGCTGCAATTCCATTCATCCTGCAGTTGAGGATGGGGATGGCTTCACTTACCTTGCTCCAAGACAGGGCATAAAAGTAGGATCATCTAATCTAAGATGTCAGGGTCTCAGATGCAAACCAAGTCAAATAATAAATGTTATGCAATCCAAGTCAAATAATAAGGGGTAGTCTTAAGAATTTTTCTGGAGCTATAAGAAAACACACTATTGATCCCTCAGTCACCATTATTCCTTGGGGCTTGTTTTCTTGTTTTGTTGTGTTACATTTTATTTAATATTGTGATCTGTAAATATAATAGGAGTTTGTCCTACACACACACACACACACACACTTCAGATACCCTGAATTAGAATAAAAGAATGTCTTTTAGTCATTCTGTCATTCTGTCAACACTTTATGAACACATCCAAGAAAAATATATATTATACCCATGTAATAGTGTGTCTTCAGAGTTTTCTTTTTTCCAAAACATATGCATAACAATTGAGGAGACATTAAAATAAATACAGGTTAGTTCTAAAGTGGTTTGTTTTCTTCACCACGACTGGCCATGCCCTTGGGTAAGTTAAATTCTTTCTGTGTGGATCAGTTTTCTTATCTGTAAACTGAGAATAATAATTGTACCTTACGCTGTCTTGAAAATTAAATGATCAGATATACATAAAAGGTTTAGACCAGCACTTGGTAACTATAGTGCAGTCAGTAGATATTAACTGCTATAGTTGTTATTATTAAGAAAGAAATCCAGCCGGGCTCGGTGGCTCAGCCTGTACTCCCACACTTTGGGAGGCCGAGGTGAGTGGATTGCCTGAGCCCGTGGGTTTGAGACCCACCTGGGCAACTAGGCGAGACCTCATCTTTACAAGAAATCCAAAAATTAGCCGGCGTGGTAGCGCGCGCCTGTAGTTCCAGCTACTTGGAAGGCTGAGGCAGAAGGATCGCCGGAGCCCAGCAGGTGGAGGCTGTGGTGGCCGGGAGCGTGCCACTGCACTCCAGTCTGGGTGACGGAGTGAGACTCCAACTCAAAAAAAAAAAAAAAAGAAATAAATAAATCCAATTCTTTAATGTATATAAATTTGTCTAATATATATTTTCTAATGTGTATAAATACCAAATATTTCAAACAGGTTTAATGTGTCTAAAATATAAAATCACATGTCACTGAAAACACCTGCTGTGTTTCTTTAATTAATTAAATGATCAATTTGTTATTAATTTCTGATTATGAAATAAGTACAAACATATTATAGAAAAAACTGAAATATTAACAACACAAAGGGTTCCTGATCCTAAACCAGAAGAAATGAGGACTGTTTGGAGGCCCAAACTTCACCTTCACTTAGATTACTTATGTACCTAATCCTAACTTGTACCCCACATCTCCATAATAAAATTAAGTTGTAATTGAAATACATAAATGATTTTTTAATGAAATATTCCATAATAACGCTATACAGCAACAATTCTGTTAAAATTTTAAATATGATTTCTGACAATTGTATTGCTTTATCTTATAAAATTATTACATCTTTCTCTTATTATTATACATTTATAAATATACTAAGTAAGTTCAATTTTAAATAAAGCTTAGACACCTATTCAGAGTATTTTGCTAGTAAAGATAAGAGCCTCTTACTGCATGTATTATATAAAACATGACTTGAGGAAAAGATCATAAACTCTTTTCCTAATTCGTGGCATTAACTTCAAATTTTGCATATAGTTTAAATGGAGAAAAGTTACAATATTATTTATTATAAAAATAAAAGACTTATTTGAAGACTGTGTATCTTTAAGAAAAGAACTACTATTGTCCAGATATTTACAAGTCAGTGTTGAAAGTGTTTTGACTACAGACTCAATTGGCATGGATTATTATTTTCCAAGCATTGGTGAAAAACATCAGAATTGTTTGATTCTTATTAAATAATACCAAATAAAAATTCTTTACCTAAACATCAAATGCCAGATATTTGAAGAGGGTAATAATCCCTCAAAAAGCAAACATTAATTTATGAAAAGTCTTTGAAGTGATCTTTAAACTGATTATGGATTTTCTCCTTTTGTGTTTCATTGATAATTGTTTTTTTATAAGTATTCATTACTCAAAGTAAACACTAATGCTCCAATTGACTTTGCAAAATATACCTTTTATAGGAATAGATATATTTGAGAATATCATTGATAATTTTATGGCAAAACTGAGGTTATTTACATTCATTTTGGCCATTGGGCTCTGCTACATGCTCAATATGCCACCAAATACCAAATTTAACAGGTTTCCGGCTTCCAACGTTGGGTTGATACTGCTTTAAGTATATTACATGGAACCCTAAGGAACTGGAGAAAGGGAAGTTACTGGGGTGACACTCCAAATTATATTATACATAATATATATAATATAATATATATTTTATATATAGATTCATGCTATGTATGGTAATTATACCATTGAGGGTCTCCTTGTATCCTTTTTCAGAGTGATTTTGAGCTCCCCTTTCCACCAGGTGAAGCCTTTTTTGTCAAACCCTGTATCTGCCCTTTTGGTTTCTCTAGACCAGTAGAACACAGATATCATGGTGTGACATTGCTGAACTCGAGCCTCAAGAGGCTTCATGGGATTTCTTTCTCTCTTGAAACTTGACCTTTGCAGCAAAGCTGCCTAGCAGACCAGTGACTGACTACAAAAGTGATTCTCATGGTATCAGTTTCGCTCACCTTTTTCTGGTCAGCAGAACCACCCAACCAAGCAGTAGACAATGAGCTAAGTACATGTTTATTGCTTTAGTCATTTAAATAAATGTTTGTCTTTTAAATTGAGATGGTTTGCTATACAATGCTTGATATAAGTGTTTCAGATAAAATATTTTATGTTAAAGAATGTAAGTATTTTTATTTCTTATTATTCAGATTTCTCTTCAGAGGCACACTTCAGTGTTCAGAAATTATTTTCATGTGTTAGTAAAGATTTTGTAATAACTTTTGATTCCACAATACTTTAAAGACAATATGATTCGTCTATTGCTTGTTATGTAAACAGCTAAGTTTTACTTTTGCATTCTCCTTCCAAGAGAAAATGTATTGTATACCAAATGTAGATGATATTGTTGGAAAAGGTAGCTGCCCATCAGCTACACATTATATAAAGTGCCTGGGAATATAAATTAATAAAAAATCCTGGTAAATACGCACTAAAATGATTTCTAAGTTTCTATAATTCAATGGTTCTTGGTGCAGGGAAAAATGTGACCTGTTTTCTCCCAGAGGGCATTTGACAATGTTTAGAGACATTTTTCATTTTCTCAACAGGGTAGAGAGAAGAGACACAACTAAACATCCTACAATGCATAGAACATGAGGAGACCAGGTGACTAGATGAGAATAACTAAATGGAAAATTAGTAGGTGATAAAGTCAGAGACTCAATGAATGATAAGGGACCTTGCTGAGTATAAATATTCTGAATTGCATTTGAACTGAGAAAGAGAGCCCTTGGTAGACTTTAAGCAGAAAGTTGACATGATTTGATTTCTGTTTAAATAGCATCATTCTGACAATTCTGAGAATAGGTTATTGACAAGATGGATCTTTTAAGAGGCAATTCCAAGTGTCCAAGTCAAAAACAATAGTGGTCTGAAGCAGGGAGGAATCAGCAGAATGAATGGGAAATGATCAGTTATTTTTTGAATGTAGAACCTACAGGATTTCCTGTCAGATTACATGTGAAGTGAGAAGACAGTAATTAAACATAACTCCAAGACTATAAAATCAAAGAAGATGTAAAGTAGCTCTTTGAATTACAATAAACTGAATTTATATGTAGCATAAGCATTTTTTTTGTAGTATATATTCGTGTGGCAGCTATAGGTAGTAGTCTGTGTAAAAACAGAATAAGTGCCACTAGAAGCAGAGCAGTACTTGGAGAGTTTACTTTATTCTTGGATTGGGGTATATTTTCTCTATAGCCCCTTAGGTAGGCAGGCATTATAATAACGGTAAATTTTGTAATGGACTTAGAGAAATTGATGGATGCAATAAACTCTAAAAGGTAATTTCTATTGGAAATCTAGAAGCAGTATAGGAGTTAATTTTTACTACGCATATGTTTTTTATCTGAATCAATTTTTCTAACCTCAATTTTGCATACCCGATAATAACTATACTGATGATATTATAACTCCCATTATTTATCTTGACACTGGATCTTTATTCAAATGTACTTTAATATTCTCAAATTATATTATTTCTATGTACTGATACCCTAATTACTATACTTACAGGACAGGTGGCATCACCACTTGTTTTCTCTGATTTGAAGCCATTTTACTGATCTCAGCATGACAACTGATGCACTGTGTCCTAGACCCATGTAGGCATTTTGGCTAAATTGCACAATAATAACCCAATTTGTTTCCCTAAAGAAAGGAAAGCTCTTATTTACCAATTGTATTCATACGTGTATATGTTAAATGACTTTATTAATCAGGAAAAACGTAAGAAATAAAAGAAAATAAGTCTTTTATGAAAACTTCTTGTTGTCAAACAAGGAAAAAAAGTAGTATGAGTGTTGATGAGAAATGTATAAAAATGGAGATTTCACTTTGAATTTATCCTGGGATCTCTATGTAGAATTTAACTTTGATGCCCAGATCCATACTGTTCATTTAAATGGCACTTATAAATCTCTTTATCGGCTAAAAGTCTTATTACTCATAAGTTTCTCTAGTTTTAAAAATTAAAATGGATGAGAGAATATCAATGTTAAGTTATTTAGAAGTCAGGTATGTCTTGTTAGTCAGAGGTAGTACATTGCACTCTTTTTCTAATAGACAGTAGAGAAGTTCAGAGTATTCACTCAGGGCTTACTTCTTCATGCCACTTGCTCTATCTCAAAAAGTCATTTCTGACATCACAACTATTCTCATAGTCTGACAACAAATCGTATAGACAGCACACATTGTAAATGCATCTACGTATTGGCATCCATTTCAAATAAAGACAAATGACTAACGCATTAAGTAAATCTAACACAAAATTAAACAGTAGAAATTTTGAATTTAAAAACACTATGGGCCAGTGCTTTACTAAACTTTGGTATGGCCATGTGCTCTTTGAGCTATGGTTGTTGCCATGTTTCTAAGCTTTGGTCCCCTCCCCTACCTTGGGGAGGTGAATCTCTTTCTCTACCTCCTCTCTCTTCTCTCTAATTTACTTTCTAACTAAACTAGATTTTCCAATCTAAACAAAACACATTAAAACCTCACTATGAATTTAATAAAGTCTCAGAACTCTTCTGGATAATGAAATATTTTCCATATTTGTAGCATCTTATTGACCCAAGCCATAAGCTAAAGAAAATAAGTGAATACTTTAGTAATGATTCTGAGACAGAAATCATGTAGGTTGCAAAATTAAGTACCGTTTCCTTCAAATGTAATAAAAAGAAGACAGTTAATTTTAAGATTAAGAAAATATTAACTGCTGCATTATTTTAAATAGTGTATTAATGATTTTTCTTTATTTTGTGTTTGTATATTTGGAATGTCTCTGTATTTATACAATTATCAAGTTTCCGATCATTAAAAGTACATTCTGTAATTCAAAACATTGAATAACCATTTTTATTATATGAAGATCATTTAGAAATTTATAGATTTTCATTTATTTGTATATGATTATTTTATATTTGACTAATACTATGTTAGAATATGCAAAGATATATTATAACTATCACATTGAGCACCTCAATATGCTTGGTTCTCTAGTAAATATTTAAATGTATTATCTTAATTAATTACCACGGGGAATTGGCATTTTTAACATTATAAAAATATCACATGATCACATTTAATTGAATTCACATAGTGTTGAATATTCTGTATACTACAAAAATCTTATGTACTATCAAGACCATTTTTGACTTCCATACAAAGAAGTATGCTATTAAAAATTATTAAGTAGGCACTTTTTATAGCAACTATCTCACCACTAGCATGAATAAATATGAATGATACACCTGTCATAATTAGGTGTGTCTATCACATAGAATTCACTAACAATGATTAAAAACTATGAAAATAGGGTAAGTTAAAACATGCTACATGAAGATAGATGCAAATTTAAAGTACTTTAACTATTAAAAAATGTACTTTTATGCATATAGACCCTAGAGAGAAGGCTACATTTTTTTTATCCTTTTAACAGAGGGTTTTCTTTGTAATAATCATAAGTGCACAGTATGGAGGCCAAAGTCTTCCATGTTTTCTGTCTCCTTCCAATGGTTGCACAAATATACAATAGTATTTTACCCACTCAGATTTTGTAAAATGGGGTTTATATGTGTGCATGCTCCTTCTTATGTATTCATAAAAATATTGAGCTTTCATTTTCCATGATCTTTTGAAAACAGCAAGATAAATTTATTTTCTCTTTTTCTTTTTTTATTTTAAAGATGAGGAGTACAATTCAGGATTAAGTATACAAGTGATCATCACACAGATAAAGTTTAGGCCTCCCTTTGGTCCCCACCTCTCCTGGCTTTATATCGTGGGAATGCAAACTAGTTCAACCTCTATGGAAAACAGTGTGATGATTCCTAAAAGTACTAGAAGTTAACCTTCCATATGACCCAGCAATCACCGTTCTGGAACTATATCCAGAGGAATTTAAATCACTCTACAAAAAAGATAAATTTCTAATTTGTCCAATCAATCTTCCCATGCAAATGGTTGATGATGCAATTGTTATTTTTAGTCCTCCCTTCCGTAGTTGAGCAAGCATTTGCTTGGTGTTTAAAGATATTTTCAGCTCAGCTTTAACTTTAACTAGGATTTAGAAAATTGAAAATTATAGAAATTGCTGTCATGTTGCTTGAGACTTGCCGCAACACGAAAACCCTCCTGTCTTCCCAGTCACTTTCTCAGGATCCCTTCCTGGAGGGTTCCTTTTCACCTCTCAGCCCATTCCCTGGTTTCATTCATCTTCCTTCCCAGCTTTGGTTTTCTCCTTACCATTTGCCACCATGAGATGTGTATTTGCTCATTAGATTTACTTTCTCTCTCCAACCACTAGCATTAGGCTCCAGAAGAGCAAGTATACCATCTGTTTATTTGTGAATTTCCTAGAATTGTGCTTGGCACATAGTTACTGCTTAATCAATAATGTTAAAAGTCTCACTGCTCAAGGATATCAGATCAGCATTTTTTTATCTTACTTTTTTAAGTCTTCCTAGATAATTTACATCCATATAAAACAGATGCCACTCACATGTTAAATTTAATATGCTTTCAAATAAAACACACACACACACACTTCTGACATGATATCCACATACATCTACCTTCCCCATTCAATCAAATTCTTTCACAGATTCATCTACATTTATTATCTACAATTCCTCTTACCGCCTTCTCTGCTAATGCCTATTGTAATAGTCATTTTCATATCCCGGACTGCTTTAATGGTATCTTAAATTATCTTCCAGTTTCAAACCCTGCTTCCCTCCCTCACAGCAGTCAAAGCAGCTCTGATATTCGAAACAGAAGTCAAATTTCAATGTTCTTTTATCTCATTCAAAATAAAACCAAACTGTCATCCCTTTTGTGGCTTAAATATCTTTGTTACCTGGTTATCCCTAATGGATACCCTTTCTAGTCTCATTGGACTCATTTGAAATTTTTCAGACAAGTTTCCTCCCAGCTCAAAGGTACATGCTTCTTCTTTTCCCTCTGCCAAGCAGATACTTCTGGGACTCAGTCTTTCACCTCACCCAGGGTTCTGCTGGGATGAGATTGTATCAAACAATTTTCCATGAACACCCCATATAACATAACATCTTCCTCCCATACTCACTATCTCTTTATGTCTCTTTGTTTTACTTTATTTTTTTTCAAGTCGCATGTCACTGATTGATTTGTTTACGGTCTCTATTCCCCTACTGCAATACTAGACTATAAGCTCCATTAAAAAAACAAAAACAAAACAAAAAAACAACTCCCTCTCTCTCTCTGTCCCTCTCCCTGTCTCTCTGTCCCTGTCTCTATATCTCTCTCTCCAGTTTTAAAATAGGCACTCAATAATTAGTTATTGGATAAACAAAAGGCTATAGAGAAATTATCTCTGCTAAATCTTTTTGAAAAAAATCAGATAAACATAAATTCACAACCCACAGATACTTAAATACATTGATTTGTAGTGTCAGGTATCTGCCTCCTTATCTGTGGGTTCTGTTTATCTTTTTGTCTCTTTGAGGATTGAATTATACCTCAGATTTGGTTTTCTTATAGTCTGCTTTTACTTAGGGCTTCTCTTTCATCCCACTGTGCTGATTTTACTCATATCCTTTGATTAATCCTTCTCAATGTCCTTTCAGACTCCTCTTCAGCTACTGAAAGAGAGAACATTAAGTCTTCTAGGCATTGGCTTGTATTCAATTCTGTATTATATGCCAGCAATCCTTAAAACAATATTCTTAGCTCAGAGCTGTCCTCTGACTCCAGACCTCTGTATCTAACTTAAATATTTCAACTTGAGTTCCTCGAGACTGCTTCAAATTAAACACACAACATAGTCACAACCACGCTCCCCCAAAAACCTCCGATTCTCCTCCAGTGTTCAAAATCTCAATGAACAAAATCTGTGTGAGAAGATTAGAAGCTACAAATATTCTACATTCAATTTTACCTACTAAAGATGTATCCAATTTGTCTTATCCTCTACACTCTTCTTTTCTTCACATCTTTTAGATGCATTCATGTGTAACCTTCAATCTAGACTTGGCAAAGGGCCTCCTCCTTTCTCAAACTGTCACTCTGCAACCAGAGTTGTTTATTTTTCATATAAAAAAGGCCAAAATATTGAATATGATCTACAATGACTTGTATTAACAGAGCCCCATCCGGGACTTAAATTCCTATTAGGTAGCATGTTCTCAGGAAACTATAAAACATCAGCACCAAAAATAATTTTTCAAGTATCTCATAATTCAAAAAAAAAAATCAAACTAGTCTGCTAAATAGAATTAAAACTTTGTTAATCTTATTTTATAAATTGGTGTGTTTGTATTCACAGTTGAGAATCTCAGCTGTTACAACATTTTAATTAGATTGTAAACTCCATGAAAGCATATCACTGTACTTGGTGCTCAATATTGGTTACACAAATAAATGTCTTTTACTGAAAAAGACAATGAATTTAATACAACTTCTCCAGTTGGAGATTCTTTTAAACTTTTAAGGTTAACTACTGAGTTAATTAAACCTTTCTTTGTCCTCTGTCAATATGTTAACCCAGGTAATGCTCTGCCTCCTTGAACACAGCTGAATTCTCTGGGGCATAATTTATTCCTGCGCTGCCAGCTGAAATACGGAGTCTATGACCTTCTCTTTCCCCTAGTGACTTGGACATTTATTTAGTCATTTATGGTTATTTAAGTGTCAGATTATATTATTTTCTATATTTGCCCCATAGGACACTGCCAAAGATACCTCTGGAACACACTTCTAAAGGAAGGGCAGCAGCATTTTAAAAATTACGAGAAACATAAATGGAAAGCACTTGCAAGATTCTCATTTCTACCATTTCTATTGCAAAACTATTTCTAATACAAAACAAATGGCCTCAAAAACTAGATTTCTGCCTAAGCAAAAATATATTTTTACCTAAGAGAATTCAGTACCTTATTTTTAAAGTGCAGAAAAAGCTAATTTACATTTTAATTCTCTAATATACACTATTATGCTTGATTTTACCATTCTGTAACCATCAATGAAATTTATTATGGCATATAAAAATAAAATGAGAAAAACAACAAAAAATAAAATCAAATAGAACTGTTCTTAAATTTTGGGACTTTCAAATTATTCATATGGTTCAAATTGTATTTTTTTTAATTGAATAATATACACAGAATGGTCAACTAAATTTGTTTTTTTAATCACTACTGAAATATATCAGTGGGATACAGTAATACCTGAAACTAAATCTGTATGTATAGTCAGTACATAAGGATTGGTAAGAATTTTCTCTTTATGGGGAGACACTTTAAGAAATGTTATTTGTGAAAATAGACACAGACTATAATAATTATCTAGAAAAACAAGACCTTTTAAAGGGATCTTTCCACTCACCTAGTTCACCCCCATCATGTTACAAATGAAAAATGGATCCCTTGTGAGGTCAAAAGGACACACATTCTCCGGTCAGTGGTCTCTAAGGTCGCAGAAAGGATGGTTGGGCATGGGAGCGTAGTAATGAGAACCAGCTCAGCCTGACCCACTGCACTTGTGATTTCATTACACACTAGAGCTGAGAGCCTGTAAACCAGCTGGAACTGATTTCTCACTACTAAGTATGATGTTAGTTCCCACTGAAATGGCAATAATAAAAATGACAAATGAAGTTTTCAAATACCTTATTTTATGTTTATTTACTAATAAGTTTCAGTTACACTTTAAAGTTTTGAAGAAAAAGAGACAACACTACTATTTACAAGTTTCCAGAATGTCTATGTAGCCTGATGAATTATTAAATAATATTAAATAGTTACATATTAAATATTTAATCAAACGATTATTTATACTATAAAATAATATTTTATATTATTATGTTTAAAATACTTAAATTAGTTTAAATAAATAAAGCAATAACTTATTTATTGGTTAATACATAAATTACTAATTTATTTATAATAGCCCTTTGGTATTTTATTTTTTTAAATGTATATGAAACTCATACTCAGTACCAGGTACTCTGAGGAAAGAAATATATAACTATGACTTTCTGTCTTGGTCAGGACTTACATTATTATCCAAATTTTCTAGAAGAAAATGAGAGAGTGAGAGTCATCTGTCAAAGGTTCCACTGCTAGCAAGCAGTATAAATAATAGGAAAACCCAGAACGTCATAAGTGATTATGCAGAATATTATCATCAAAATATAAGAGAAATTTCACAAAAACGGTTGGAGGAGAACTGTAGTAGGCAGCCACGGAATGTCCCCTAAAAATCCTTGCCTCTTGGTATTCACACCTTGTGTTATCTCCTCCCCTTGAGCATGATCTGGGCCTATTGCTTCTCTTATAATGACCAGAATACAGTAAAGCTGATGGGATGTCACTTCAGATATTAGGTTATAAAAAGACTGTGGCTTCAATCTTCAGTGCTCATCCCCTAGTTGCTCTCTTGTTCACTCTGAAGAAAGCCAGTTGCTATGTTGTGAGCTGCTCTGCACAGATGCCAACGTGGCAAGTTGCTGACAGAGTCTCTGGCTAACAATCCATGAGGAACTGTGGTTGCAAGTCTTATAGACCATGAGGTACTAAGTCCTTCCAACAATGACAATTGAGCTTGGAAGCAGATCCTTAGATAGTTGCAGATGTACTGGAACAATAGCTTGATTGAAACCTAGTGAGATAACTTAAGACAGAGGCACCCTGCTAAGCTGAATCCACATTCCTGAACCACCGAAACAGTGAGATAATGTTTTCTGTTTAATGCCACTAAGCTTTGAGGTAATTAATTATGCAGCAATAGAAAACTAATACAAAACAATTTGATTCCATATAAGCCTTTTAAAATATATGTATGAATACTTTTACTATAAGATATATTAATTATTAATATAGTACTATCCAGAAATATGTATTTTTTTGTATTTTGTTTGTTTGTTTGTTTTTTGTTTTGTTTTGTTTTGTTTTTTGAGTTGGAGTCTCACTCAGTTGCCCAGACTGGAGTGCAGTGGCTGCTCCCGGCCACCGCAGCCTCGAACTGCTGGGCTCCGGCGATCCTTCTGCTACAGCCTTCCAAGTAGCTGGAACTACAGGCGCGTGCTGCCACGCCTGGCTAATTTTTTGATTTATTGTAGAGATGAGGTCTTGCTTGCCCAGGCGGGTCTCGAACCCGCGGGCTCAGGCAATCAACTCACCTCAGCCTCCCAAAGGCACGGGATTACAGGCTGACCCACCAAGCCCGGCTTTTTTTTTTGTATTTTTAAAGGTTATCAAAAGGACACACAACTATTATACTTACAGATAAGTCAAAATATTGCCAGGTGTGTGTGTGTGTGTGTGTGTGGTCTTGGTAATAGTCATAGTGTTGATGGGCAAGTATGAGGAGTCTTACGTTGTGCAGTATTCAAAAAACATTAATTTTTTTTCGTGCTAATAGAAATTCTATTTCATGGCTGATATAAATGCATTATTCAGTTAACAAGTCATCTGATTTGGCATTCTCTCTCACACCAAGACTGAGGAAAAGGAAAAACTCAAGGATAAAAAGGAAATGAATTCTCATATTCTCATAAATGAAACAGTGTTCATGAGACTTGACTCCCAAGCATATGGCAGACAAGAGGATCAAATAAATCCATCCATTAAAGAAATCTTGAACAACAGAGCTGGATGAAATGTAATATAATTTTTGAAGGCCAGATTCCTGGGAGGTACACAAATCTTGAAGCTTGTGACTGTCTTAGGACAAGAGCTTATTATCAGAAGCCTAATAACCTACATTGAGATGCCCACTGTAAATATTTCACTGAAATGATGACCTCTGAAGACATCCCACCTGTGCAGTTTGCCATGATTCACACATTCAAAGCATGTAGATAGGAACAATACCTACAATGACAGTGGAGTTGCCTAGTTTAATAAGTACCATTGATGATCCACAAAGAAATAATAAGAAACCAAGGGTAAGAGACAGCATGAAGAGAGACTAGTGTGAGAGACAGAGGGCCTTTTTCTAACAGCTTACAAAATAGCAGTTGTCCAAGAGAGAGATGTTGTGGCTGAACAGCAGACTTGGGATCTGATGGTTATAGTTGCAGATGTTCAGACTTCAGCCTAGGAGTCTATCATGCAAACAGTGCTCTAGTGGAGAAAAACTAGGATCCTAAAATCTAGAATATTATGCAAGGTAAGAAAA
Source organism: Tarsius wallacei (assembly GCA_963574415.1). NCBI lineage: Eukaryota > Metazoa > Chordata > Mammalia > Primates > Tarsiidae > Tarsius > Tarsius wallacei. Next base: position 12,017 of record CAUYQG010197651.1, on the reverse strand, counting down.
TATATCAGAAGATTATGTTCCAAAGGTGGGCCTAGAAGACACACCATTCACCAGAACCATCAGGAGTGGACTGAAAGAGGCACACCAGCATCACTAACCTCAATTGCCACTCGTCTACAGTTTGAGAATAACAATAGAATAACTGGTCACATATCTGGTCACATCAATATCTGAGGAGGTATAAAGCCCTAAAGTAACACAGGTCAGGTTTTGATACATAACCTCTGGAAATCAGAGACCATAATCATTCTAACAAGCAAGATTGGAAGGGCAGACAAGGAGCTATAACCTGTAAGACATTACAGAAACCGTTAGTAGAACAGGGGCCCAAATAGTAGTGTCTATGTATGTGCGGCTGAACATCTATAACAGAAAAAGGGTAAGAATAAGGAATCAGGAAATGAGATAGTCACTGCCCCAAAAGTCATGATCTCTTGCTCAGTTTCCAGATCACAGCCAATGATTATGTCCAGAACTCATTGACTAAAAATGTGGGCAGTTTGTAAGAAGAATGATCCTTTAACCCTGCAGCAAGTATATATTTCAATGATTTTCTTGGTTGTTTCCCTAAAGGAATATACAGCCACTAATTGAGTGATTGAACACTGGAGAAAGGTGGACACTGTACGCTGTACTTAAAATTTTAAGGGATTAAGTTGGCTTTTCTACCTTCAGGTCTAAAAATGTCTTTACAACCCCCCTTCCCCATTGGAACTAGGGCTTAGAAGAAAAGATGATAAATGGAATTCTAGCCAAAACCTAGCTCAAAGAAGATTCATTAGCTCCATAGACCCACCCACTGATCATTTTTCCAGTATCATTGTTTAATTTGACTTTAAATGCTTGGTAGTTTGAGGACACATATTTGGGTCCTTGGGCTATGGGGAAAGGAATAACGTAGATGGAAATGCCTATGTAGAAATCTCTGAAGAGCAGATTTGGGATCTGATGATTTTAGTTGCAGATGTCCAGACTTCAGCCTGGGAGTCTATTATGCTAACATTAGTGATTTAGTGGAAAACACCTAGGGTCCTAAAATCCAGAATATTATGCAGGGTAAGAAAATCTTTCAGAGGATTATGTTCCAAAGGTATGCCCAGAAACACAGCATCCACCAGAACTATCAGGAGTGGACTCTGGTCAACATAGCAAATTAAAAATGACATTGTATCATCACTGTCTTAAGGGACAGTAGAGATTAGCACCATTATTAAAGATTAAGGGAATCAGAGGCAGTGGTCCCCTTTGTATTCCTGTCATTTACTCCTCCACTTTAGCACCTACAGGAAACAGGTGCTGAAGAACAACTATGAAATATCACAGTCTCCTCTATCTCAGCTAGAATGACAGGTGAATTAGTATCGCTAGAACAGATTGATAAATTGTACATAGATACTGTGTAGCCTCTGATTTGACAAATGCACTCTTTTTTTAAAATTCCAATTAGAAAAGAGAATCAGAAAGAGTTTGCATCCATGTGTGATGAAAAACACTCATTTATAGTTTTACTTCAGGTCCATGTTAACTCTTCTACCCTCTGTCATGATGCAGTCAAAAATTATGTCAATTGCCCACTCTTCTTACTGAATTTTATATGAACCCATTACCTGATTATCAATGACATCTTGCTGATTGGACAAGACAAATAGGAGGTGACTAATATGTGAGAAACCATAGGAAGACATGCATCTCCTGAAGATGGGAGGCAAATTCTATGAAGAATCAGGGGCCTACCATTTCACTGAAGTTTTTAGGGATGCAGTGATCAAGAGCATGCCAGGATATTTCTTGTAAAGTCAAGAACAAATTGCTGCATATTTTACACCATAGTACAACGAAGGAAGTGCAACACTTGCTCAACACCTTTGGGTTACAGTTAAGAATAGTGAATCTGATTCATAAACAAGATGGCTGGTGGAAGGCTGCTGTCATTAAATGGATCCTGGGTCAGGAGAAAAGTTTCTGCAGTAGATCCATAATGCAGTGCAAGCATTTCCACTACAGAGGCCACCCGATCTTCCAGATTCTGGAATGACATTGGAGGTGCAGCAGTAGCAAAGACACAGGGAGAAGCACACGGTGTATCAGTGGTTGAGTCACCACACAGATGTGTAGGTATCCTCATAGGAGAGCTATGTGCTTTTTGATAAGCATGTACTGTATGTTACCTGACCCAAGGTACAAAATGCTTGAGCATGGACCACCATGTGCAAATGTGTCCACATCTTTCTATAATGATCTGGCTATGTTGGACACACTAAATCATAAAGTAGGCTAGGCTCAGGAGCAGTTCAATTTTTAAGATGGAAAAAATCATTTATGCTTTTTTTGTTTCTATTTATGCTTTTTTTGTAAGAAGGCATAAATAGGAACAGAGGGCATGAGTAAGTTGCATTATGTTAGTCCAGACCCCGTGTTTCTAACTATAGTTGCATCAATGATAGAGAGAACCTAAGTCTCCTTCCATAGACTTCGATGCCATTGTTGGTGAGGCTCAAAAAGACATGAGAAACTGTTATTGGGACCTGTAGGAAGAAAGGATCCTGTGAGTTAGTGGCAGAAACCACGGAGAAGATGTATCTTGCAGTTATGTTGAAGGCAAACTATGTAAGTGATGGATTTGGTTATCTAAGATTTTCAAGCAAAGTGTTACTTGATTTCTTCTAGGCCTATAGGAAAATATGGGAAGGGAAACATAAGTTGAGAGGATTGTTAAGCAAAAAGGAGCTAGGTCTTGATTCTTTTAAAAATCTTCAGCCTCTCCACATAGCAAAAAACGCTGATGTTAAAAATTACCTTTCAAGCATTAATAGCAAACTGTGGAATACAGACAAGCCCTGTTACAGGGAAAAAGGAAGAAAGTGACTACATTTTGTGAAAACCTGAGAAAGATCAGAAGGTCAAAGTATTCAGTCATACTGAGGACCCATTAAAGTGGTAAAAATGTGCCTCATAGAATGTTTCAATCTAACAATAGAACCTCTTGGAGAAATAGTCATGTTGGCCCTTAGCCCTCTCAGCCGGAGTCCAAGGTAATAGAGTGAAACCCAGTGAAACTGGCAGAAAAATCTACAAAGTTTTTGAGAGAAGGAAAAAAAGAAACACGAAATCTAGGCTGAAAGGAACAGAGAGAATACAAATTGAAAAAAGGCAGGTCCCCTAAAATTCTCCTGATAGCAAGCAGGATGATAAAACACTCAGCTGCAAACACGTGCTACCTTTCATTTAAAGAAGAGAGAATGACTTAGAGGATAGAACCAAGAGATACAGAGAATTAAAAAACCGAATCAAGGAATAGCCAACTTTTGCCCAGCTGTATTTCAGAATTACTGTGAACCCATGACTACATTGTAGCCTCCATGTTCCTTGTTTTTGAACAGGCATGACTATGACTGTTCTCCTATGCCTGTTCTATTATGGTATTTTGAGAAGAGAAGGAAGATAAATTGCCTCATTAGTTTTAGAGATGTATATATCAAGAAAAACTACACCCAAAGAGATTCCTCCAGTCTTGGGCCTGATTTAGATGCTGAGATTCTGGACTATGAGCAGATGAGATGATCCTCCTGGAACCCTTCTAAGGAGATGAATGTGTTTTGTGGGTAGAAGGGACATGAATAACTAAGGATCAGCATTTGGACTGTCATGCACAGGCTCTAAGTTAGCCCCAAATGATACTGTTTTGTGATTTTCACACCTTGCAAAATCCCCTTCCCCAGAGTGTAGAAAGAACTTATGACTTGCTTCTAACTAACAGAAGACTGTGTATGTGACGAGATAACACTTCTGTGATTACGTTGCATGAGATTATAAAATGTTTTGCTCATAGACTCTCTTTCTCCTTTGCAGGACTTCATGAACCAAGCAACTATGATTTGCCCCACCCTTTGGAGAAACCCAGATGAGAAAACAATGAAGGGGAAGTCATTCAACAATCAGCAAGAAAATGAGACACTCAGGACTCAAAAGACAAGGAACACAATTTGACCAACAACCACAATTGAGTCCTGAGATGAGACTGCAGCCAGAGTTGACACTTTGTTTTCAGCCATTTGAAACATGAAGTAAAAGTCCTAAGCAGAGGACATAGTGAAACTATGCCCACAATCCTGACCCACAGAAACCATGAAGTATATGTGTTTTCTGAGCCACTAATTTGGTGGTAATATTGTTGCAAAAAAATAGATAACTAATGAAATGGGTATCCATATCACTTTTCTTCTCATATCATTTATTGTTTAGATAGTCGCACATTAAACAAACCTTTTAACATGAGTATAATATTTGGAAAATTAAAAAAAAATTTAAATATGCAAGACATTTTGTCTGAAACAAAATCAGAGAACAAGTGAAGGGAGATTTCTCTACTGATCATGCAGAGATTAGCATCCTGGTAAATATTTGATCTAAAAAGATACAAATTATCTTTAAGAACTTTCTCTCTTTTTAAAAATATTTATTTATTATAAAGATGTGGGGTAAAATTCAGGGTTAGGTACCTCTCTCTCTCTTTTAACCAGTACTTTGTTCAAAACAAACTTGCATGCTTCTAAGGAAAAACAGAACAAAAACAAAAACTTAGCTCTGTCCAATTATCCCAAAGCAGTGCTTTGTTCTCTGTACTCTTTTGGATGGAGGAGTTGGGTTGCTCAGGGCATAAAGGTGATTTTGAGATGTGTTAAAAGAATTGTGTGACACTTTCTTAATGAAAAATGATGTGCAACCAGCCGTTTGTATACTTTGGGTTATTTCTCCTTACTTACAACATTTTCTTACCGATCCTGTATTTGTGCTTTAGGGCTATTTCTCAACATTTACCTATGAGCCCCATCCTCAGAAGCAGACATTCAGAGTCCCACAAAAGATGGGCTATTTTCTTGCTCTGTCCCAAGGACAGTGCTTCTGAAGAGAAGAGCAGTTCATTGTGATGGAGTAACTGTTGTGCTTGATTGTTATAAGGCAGAAATATTGTTTCATTATTATGCTGTTATCTATAAAACTCTCAGAAAAAAAGACTTAAGTGCCTATTTTATTTTTTAAAATGTTGTCAGAAAAGTTTTCCATGACTCTGAAGGTGATGTGATACTCAAGACACGATCGCTTCCATGGAATACTTAGAAAGAACCAGTTTTGTTGTTTCCCGTATCATACCTAAAACTACACTTGACAAACAGGAGACGCTAAATATATATTTACTGGCTTCATGAATAAGCCAGAGAGACCAGAATTAATATCTAAACCTCTTCAGCACATGCATTTACATCAGTCATGCCAAGGATTTCGTTGGTAAGAAACTTTAGCTACTTAGCGTCTACCAGGTCTGTTTTCAAACTATCCTGAGAAAACAACCAATGCAGTCATCCAATTAAAAATAAGGACAATAGCTGGGCTCGGTGGCTCAGCCCATAATCCCACGCCTTTGGGAGGCTGAGGTGAGTGGATTGCCTGAGCCCGCGGGTTCGAGACCCGCCTGGGCAGGCGAAACCTCATCTCTACAATAAATCAAAAAAAAAAAAAAAAAATTAGCCGGGCGTGGTAGCGCGCGCCTGTAATCCCAGCTACTTGGAAGACTGAGGCGGAAGGATCGCCGGAGCCCAGCGGGTCGAGGCTGCGGTGGCCGGGAGCGGCCACTGCACTCCAGTCTGGGTGACAGAGTGAGATGCCAACTCAAAAAAAAAAAAGGACATTTACAAGACAACTCATAAGGTCTCTTTCCAAGTGACTCTCGAAATACCCTTCATAGAGAAAGAACTAACTCTCTAATCTTCACCCTGTGGGCACTTTAGTGCCCTTACATTCTCAGCCGTTTGTCAACATTAGTCCTGTCCTCAGGACTCAGGATTTTGGACCACAATAAAGAAGCTAATGAAAGCCGAGTGTAGTAACTCACACATGAAATCCCAGGCAGAAGAGTCGCTTGAGCTCAGGAGTTCAAGACTAACCTGGGCAACATAGCAAGACCTCATCTCTACAAAAAAAAAAAAAACAAGCCGGGCTCGGTGGCTCAGCCTGTAATCCCGCGCCTTGGGAGGCTGAGGTGAGTGGATTGTCTGAGCCCGCGGGTTCGAGACCCGCCTGGGCAACTTGGCAAGACCTCATCTCTACAATAATCAAAAAATTAGCCAGGCGTGGTCGCGCGCGCCTGTAGTTCCAGCCACTTGGAAGGCTGAGGCAGAAGGATCGCCGGAGCCCAGCAGGTCGAGGCTGCAGTGGCCAGTGGCCACTGCACTCCAGTCTGAGTGACAGAGTGAGACTCCAACTCAAAAAAAAAAAAAAAAGAAGAAGAAGAAAGAAAAAAATTAGCAGAGCATGGTGGTGCACACCTGTAGCCCTAGCTACTCAGGAGGCTAAGGCAGAAGGATTGCCTGAGCCCAGGAGGGCAAGACTGTGGTGAGCAGTGATTGTGTCACTGCACTCCAGCATGGGAGACCAAGTGAGACTCTGACTCCAAAAGAAGAAATGCTGATGAAACTCACTTATAATAAGATACTTGTGGATTAATTGTATTATTCTTTCTGGTACAGGAAACTATTTTAAAAGAATCAGCCAGAGAAGCTAATGTCTTGTTGGGAGTAAAACTTCCCATATCAGTAAAAGGCTGAGGGGAAGGCATATCATGACATATCTCTCCAGTTATATATTTATATCATGTTTTGTGAAAGAGACAAGAAGTGTGAAAATAAAGGATACACTTGAAACTTAAATTTAAAGAACTTAAATTTTGAGAAAGAGATGGAATGAGAACATAAAAGAAACCTAAACATCTTTAGATAACCTACAGGCATACCTTGTTTCATTGCACTTCCTGGATTTTGCATATTTTACAATTTTTGGCAACGCTGCATCCTGCAAGTCCCTTGGTGCCATTTTTCCAGGAGCATCTGCTCACTTCATGACTCTGTGTCACATTTTTGTAATTCTTACAACATTTCAAACTTTTATTATTATTATTAATATAACTATTGAAGTGATCTCTAATCAGTAATCTATTTTTAAAATGCAGGATATTACTCTGTTGTCCAGGCTGGAGTGTAGAGTGCGGTGGCACAATCAGGGCTCACTGCAGCCTCGATCTCCTGGGCTCAGGCAATTCTCCTGCCTCAGCCTCCTGAGTAGCTGGGACTACAGGCATGCACCACCTCACTTGGCTAATTTTGGGATTTTCTGTAGAAATGAGGACTCACTGTGTTGTCCAGGCTTGTCTTGAGCTTCTGAGTTCAACTGATCCTCTTGTCTCATCCTCCCAAAGTTCTGGGATTACAGGTGTGAGACACCTTGCCTGGCCTTGCAATCAATCATCTTTAAAATTACTATTATAACTGTTTTGGAGGCAACATGTACTGGTCACGTATAAGACAGGACAAACTTAATTAATAAACATTGTGTGTGTTCTGTCAGTTCCACCAACTGACTGTTCTCATATCTCTTTCTTTCCTACATTCCTTTCCCTGAGACATAACAATATTGAAATTAGGACAATTAGTCACCCAGTATTCAAGTAAAAGAAAGAGTCATTTGTCTCTCAATTTAAATCAAAAACTAGAAATCATTAAGCTAAGTGAGAAAGGCATATTGAAAGCTGAGATAGGCTGAAAGGTCCCTTGCACCAAACATCCAAATTGCGAATGTAAAAAAAAATCTTAGAAGGAAATCAAAAGTGCTACTCCAAGGAACACATGAATGACAAGAAAGCTTAACAACTTTATTTCTGACATGGAGAAAGTTTGAGTGATCTGGATAGAAGATCAAACCATCCACAACGTTTCCTTCAACCAAAGTCTAATCCAGAGTAAGGCCCTAACTCTGCAATTCTGTGAAGGCTGAGAGAGGTGAAGAAGCTGGAGAAGAAACAAACTGAAGCTAGCAGAGATTGCTCCATGAAATTTAACATAAAAGTCCAAGGTGAAGTAACAAATGTTAATGTGGAAGCTGCACCAAGTTATCCAGGAAATCTAACTAAGATGATAGGCAAAGGTGGCTACACCAACAACAAATTTTCAATATAGACAAAACAGCCTTTGATTGGAAGGAGACACCCCATCAAGAATATTTTTATAACTAGAGAGAAGAGGTAAATGTCTGCCTTCAAAGATTTAAAGAACAGGCTGTCTCGTTAGGGGTTAATGCAGCTGGTGCCTTTAAGTTGAAGCCAATGCATATTTGTCATTCTGAAAACCCTAGGGCTCTTAAGAATTATGCTATATTTACTCTGTCTGTGCTCTAGAAAGGAAACAGCACCGCCTGGATGGCAGCACGTCTGTTTATAGTATGGTTTACATAATACTTTAAGCCCACTATTAAGACCTACTGCTCAGAAAAAAAGATTTTTTCCAAAATATGATTATTCATTGATGCACCCAGAGACCCAAGAAATCTGATGGGGATTAATGCTGTTTTTGCACTCGCTAGCACACTATACACTCTGCAACCCAACGATCAAAAAATACTTTTGACTTTCAAGTCTTATTAGTTAAGAAATACATTATGTAAGGCTAAAGCTGCCACAGATAGTGATTCCTTTGATGAGTTTGAGCAAAGTGAATTGAAAACGTTTTGGAAAGGATTTACTATTTCAAATGTCATTGTCAACATTTGTGATTCATTCAAAGATGTCGAAATTTCAACATAAACAGAAGTTTGGAAGAAGTTGATTCCAACTGTCATGGATTACTTTGAGGAGCTCAAGACTTTAGTGAAGGAAATCACTGCAGATATGGTGGACATAGCAAGAGAACTAGAATTAAATTGGAGCCTGAAGATGTGACTGAATTTCTACAATCTCATGATAAAACTTGAATGAATGAGAAATTGCTTCTTATGCATGAGAAAAGAAAGTAGCTTCTTGAGATGAAATCTACTCCTGGCGAAGCTATTGTGAACATCTTTGAAATGACAACAAAGGATTTAGAATGTTCCATAAACTTAGTTGATAAAACAGCAGCAGGGTTTGAGAGGGTTGACTCCAATTTTGAAAAACATTCTACTGTAGGTAAAATGCTTTGCAGCTTTGCATACTATAGAGAAATATTTCATGAAAGAAGGGTAAATGTTTATCTGTTGTCTTATTTTAAGAAATTGTCACAGTCATCTCACCTTTCAGCAACTACCACCCTGATAATTCAGCAGCCATCAACAGTGAGGCAAGACCCTTCACCAGCAAAATGTTTATGACTCAAAAAGGTTCAGATGATGGTTAAGATTTTTTAGCAATAAAGTGTTTTTAAATTAAGGTATATACATTTTTTAGACATCATAATGCAATTGCACATTTAACAGACCATGGTATGGTATAAACATAATTTTTATATGTACTGGGAAACCAAAAAATGTGTGTGACGCACTTTATAGTAATATTTGCTTTATTGTGATGGTCTGGAACTGAACCCAGAATATCTCTGAGGCCTATAGTTATATGAAGAACAAAATGAGATAAGAGAAAGGTCACACGTTTATGGAAGATGAGTTCATACAACATAAAGGCAAACTGGGGTATGATATAAAGGAGAGGGTGATGTCTATATGTGAAGGGTAATAGTCACTTATTCAAGTTAACTGGGAGAAAACATCTATAGATGTCATGAAGAATCAGCTGGAAGAAAGTCATGGCAATAATAGTTTAAAAATTGTTTTTCATCTAGAAAGTGAAGATAAGTAGCTAAAGAATCTCATTAGGTATCATTATTTCATTAGAAACTGTCATCTTCTTCATTGATATTTTATTCCACCAATATTGAATTATCAATTATTTAATGATTTCCATTTAATATATCTTATCACAAAAGTTTCATCTAGGGTTTTGTCTTTCCACATTTTTATGAACATAAAGCTCAGAATTGTTTTAGCAATGAATGCTATAGCAAAAAATGTATCTTAAAAGAATGATATTTAGATCATATAGCTATAAAAGATTTTTATTAATGACCACAATTTTTTATTTTCTTTAGAAGAATAGTGGCTTATACTGCCATTTTATGCACTCACTTCCTTTTTATCTTATTCGTTGGAGGTTACAGGGAACATGCTTGGCCATTTTATATTGTCGAGGAGGTCACTAACCCTTTCCCTATATGACCGATTTGGCATTACATGAAACATTACACAAGGTCAAAAGGTAAACCTACAACCAATAAGCAACAGGAAAAAGCTAGTGAACACAATGGTCTCAAATCATGTTTTATAGACGACTCAGACAAAGGACTTTCAGTTGTTTCTGAAAAGAAAAAGAAAAGAAGAAGAAAGGCAGAAATTTGAATATAGAGAATATCACAAGAAGTAAAAGAGAAATATTATTTTAAAAATACCAATCACACTTCAGACTTGTGATATTTCAGATAGTCTATGATCACTTTATTTTTTATTTATTTTTTAGTCAGAATCTCACTTTGCTGCCCATGCTGGAGTGCAGTGATATGCTCATGGCCACCACAGCCTCAACCTGTTGGACTCAGGCAATCCTGCCTCAGCCTTCCAAGGAGCTGGAACTACAGGCATGTGCCACCATGCCTAGCTAATTTTTTGATTTTATTGTAGATATGAGGTCTCATCATGTTGCCCAGGCTGGTCTTGAACCCATGGGCTCAGGCAATCCTCCCGCCTCTGCCTCCCAAAGTGCTGGGATTATAGGCGTGAGTCACCATACCCACCTTGTGTGTCACTTTAAATAAAAAGTTTAATTTCTTAGGAAAGAGACCTCAGTGACTTGTTTTTCATCCCATTAGTATTGCTTATACATGTTCTATATGTTCATATGTATTACACTTAATATGATACATAGGCTGATAGGGAGTGAATATTAATCAATGCTTAGAGGTTCAAGTGTGTATGCACACAAGAATCTTTTTGTCATTGAATCAACATTGGCTCCTTCACCGTGTAGGAGTCATTAAAAAATGGCAGAATTTGTGGAACAAAAAGAGATCTTACAGATGCTACAATTTAAGACCTTCGTTTTACAGAGAAAAACACTAAAGCCCAGAGCATAAAAGGGAGTTGTACTGAAAAAAGAACATTGACAAACTAGATCACAGTTCAGTGATATTGATGGCAGTTATATTCTAATCACAAGCTGAAAAGAGCTCTCATTATATGTTCTCATAGACTAAGGCATCTAGAATATCACCATTTTAGGTAAAGTATAATTTTATATTAAACCATACAGTTGACATGTTTTATTTGTGGTTCCCCAGTTATTTGAGAACTGTTTCTTCTTTGTGAAATGTTCCCACGTTATGAATTCTGCATTGCCAAGGAATATACCTACCTTGCCATGAGAATACAGACACATGACCTAGAGTCCTCCGTCTATAGTTGTCCAGAAAAGATCTGAACATTGAAGTGAGCAAAGGTATGAGTCAGTCATGTTTCCCACAGTGTACTGTCTGTCAAGTACATTGTTGAAGGTGCCAAGTTTTTAAGAATAGAAGTTTCAGAATCCCAGCTATAAAATGTCAAGCACTATTTGTAGTCAAAAAGATTGTGGTATTTCCCAATAAGAACTAGGCTGTGATTGGGTATTGTTGCTTGTTTTCTGACACTAAGGCCCTCCCAGGTTTCCATGAGATATTTCATGTCATTTACCAAATTTCTTCTTTGCTTTTTAGTTTTTTGTGATTAAGATCAATGATCCATACAAGTACTTTAAAAAAAATTCCTACTATGAAACCACTATACCACACACCATAGAGAATAAAATCCATGACTCCTGAAAGCACAAATTCTACTGAAATACATGATACGTAAACTATGAGTAATTAAGTGTATCATGCTAATAGCTGTAAATATGGAGGAAAGCAGAAAAAAAAACTTTAAAAGTTTAGAAGCCAGGCTCGGTGGCTCAGCCTGTAATCCCACGCCTTGGGAGGCTGAGGTGAGTGGATTGCCTGAGCCCGCGGGTTCGAGACCCACCTGGGCAACTTGGTGAGACCTCATCTCTACAATAAATCAAAAAATTAGCCAGGCATGGTAGCGCGCGCCTGTAGTTCCAGCTACTCGGAAGGCTGAGGCGGAAGGAACGCCGG